>BHFT01028578.1:0-24924 GCA_004320025.1 Laticauda laticaudata
TAACAACGGATGGAACATTTTGCTTGTCCGCTGTGTCCTTTTTGCATCCGTTGGGCAGTGTGACATGGGCTTTACATCTATTCCAATTCTGACTGCAAGTTGAGAGAAGATTCTATAGTTCTGGATGAGTATATACTTTCTTTTATATGAAAAGTGGGAGTATGAAAAAATGAGGATATATTTTTAAGAAGAGATTGGACAATTATTTGCCTAAAATGGTATTGGGTCTCCTGCTTGGATGGAGGGTTGGATTGGAGGGTCTCCAACATCCTTTCTAATTCTATTATTCTGTTCTGTTATCCTGCTATATTTTCTAGGATCACCTGTATCCATGTGATCAAGCCCAAAGAACATCTAGAATGGTATAGAGTCTCTTGCTATGGGCAAGGGGTTGGACTAGAAGACCTCCAAGGTGCTTTTCAACCCTGTTGTTCTATGTTCTGTGTTGTTTCTCAGTTTCTTCAAGGATAAGTTTCACCTGTTTTGGTATTAACCTTGGAACAACTTGTTAGACAGTAGACTAACAAGTTGGAATAATGTTGTGTCTGGTAGTAAAAAACTTTCATTTGGGCCATAGATTTAGCCCTATTATGATCCCGAGAGCTCAGCATTAAAGTTAACACAACTCAGTTGCTGAAAATAGCTTTACCTAGACCTTTCCTTCCATCTATGCAAGCTTTTCCAACCTAGCACCTTTTTGATGTGTTGGTTCCAGTCTCTGCCAATCCTGCAAGCATAAATTCATAACAGAAGATGATAGAAAACAGCCAGTATTTATATCACAGCATAATAAAACATACAGTATATTCCTCATATTGGCCAGTTGGATTTCAGACAATGGAAGAGATCAGCATGGGAGTAATAGTGACTCATCCAAATAATTAAGCACAAAGCTTCTGCTTTCAAAATCTGCCCATATGAAAACAATGGATTCTTTCCTCAGCAGCATGAGTGATATAGAAGCAAATCATCACTATTTCATTTCCATTAATTAACACAGAATATATCCTTCTGTCTCCAGAAGGACCAACTCGTGTATGCAAATATGTGTTAGGAAGCAATAGAAGGGCTTGTTTCTAATACAAAAAAGGCTCTTATCACATAACAGGCAGGTAGTCCATAATACATAAATCACCTGTTTTTCTATATTTTTCTCTTGTTTGGTGTGAGGGAGAGTGCTCTGGTTGCACAAGACTTTCTTATGCATAAGTTCATGCTGGAGAGCATCAAATTAATATCTCCCTGCTTGAAGGTGAACGTCCTGTCTCACCTTCTGCATTCTCCTTGAGTTGAACATTTCCTACCTTGTGTGAGTAGCTGTAGGTTTCGAACTTCCTCTCTCACTTTCAGCTGGAGCACTTGCTGCAAAATGTGCTGACGTAAGCTCTCCTGAGCAATCCCCATTCGCTCAAGCTTTTTGTCGGTAAGCCTGAGCAGTGCGCGGCCTGGATCCAAAGGAAGAGACATGAGGAAGAGGGATTACTCCAGGATTTCTGTTTAATGAATAAAAAAAATTCTACATGCTATCAATACCCTCAATCTAGGAGACAAAATCCGCCTGCAGCGCAAATATTCTCTTGGAAACAATCTGATTCACAATGGGATAGATTGAGGGAATAGGTGACCCTGGAATATTTGTTGGCTCAGTGATTTAATTACCGTATATACTCGCATATAAGCCGATCTCGCATATAAGCCGACCCTTTAAAAACTGCCCCAAAATAGGATTTTTGAAAAAACTCGCATATAAGCCGACCCCCAAATACCATGGTGAACGCTGTTTTTTTTTTCCCAAATTGGGGGGTCGGCTTATACGCAAATAAAATCTGGCTGCCCAACTTCGCGCAATGAGAAGCCAAGACTCTCATCACCTTTGCGGCAGCGGCTTCGCGCGATGAGAGTCTTGCTCTCATCGCGCGAAGCCGCTTCCCGCGAAGGCGATGAGAGTTTGGCTCTCATCGCACGAAGCCGGCTGCGCCAGCGAAGGTGATTGAGAGTCGTGGCTCTCATCGCACAAAGTCAGGCAGTGACTTAGTTGCTGCCGGCGAAGGCGATGAGAGCAAGACTCTCATTGCACGAAGCGCTGCCCGCGAAGCGATGAGATGGTCTTGGCTCTCATCGCTGAAGTCGGGCAGCCAGATTATTCGCGTATAAGCCGACCCCAATTTTGGGAAATAAAAAAGCTTTCTAAAGTTGGTTATATGCGAGTATATACGGTAGCATCCACACTGGAGATCCAAATTCAGAAGATAAATAACTCACTGAGAGAGATTCCAGCACCTTGTACTTGTTATAGGAAAGGAGCTGTGCTTAATATGCTATGGTCAAAAGGTGTTATGGCGACTGCACAATTGCTTAGGAGGAGAATATATAGCAATAGCAATAGCACTTAGATTTATATACCACTTCATTTTACAACTCTTCCTGAGTGCGTTTACAGAATCAGCATATTGCCCCAACAATCTAGATCCTAATTTTACGCGATCTCGGGAAGGATGGAAGGCTGAATCAACCTTAAGCTGGTCAGGATCAAACTGCTGCAGTCAAGCTGAGTTAGCTTGCAATGCTGCATTCTAAACACTGTGCCACCACAGCTCAGTTTTATATACTTGAGGTCTTCAATTGAAGCCCTGGTCTCTGTGCTAGGAGGAATGCCTAGCAAGCAATGGAGATATTTTTGTTGAATAAGTAGAAAATAAATAGTACTGGTTGACGGGTCATTTGTGTATGGGTCAGTGTAAAGTAGTTGTACTTATCTTCAATATCTATTCTGCCAGTTTATTCAGATGCATCCCTCACAACAGAAGGCAATGTGGACAACAAAGACAGAGTATTGCAATCAATTAAAATATTTTTAAAAAATAAAGTGCAACAGGAAAAATGGATATTTAACACAAAATTTGCATGTACAACAGGGAATGTGTCTGGATGATGGGCTGGTGAAACATCACTTAATAGGAAACAAGTTAATCTGGACAATCTTCACAGAGAACTATAATCCCCATTTATATTTATAAAGTAAATAGTGGCAAGCTCGAACTGACAAAACTAAAGGGGAACTTTTTGAATTATTAAATAAGGATGAAATTTATTGAATAATGAATGGAATAACAGTATGATAAAATTGCAAATGTGACAGATAAAAGCAATATGTGTTATGAATATAAAAAATGAAATAAGAATCTTAGATAATATTGTAAAATAAGATATGAGAATATTTTAAGAAAAATGAAATAAGATATTGAACTGGAATTGGATAAATTAATAATGAATTTAATTTTGAGAATATTCAAAGGAAAATCAAACAAATAATAATGTGGATATGAAATTGAATAAAAAAGATGAATATGTAATTGTGGTCATCGTTTGTATTGAAATGTAAAAACATGGAACCACACTTTCACCAAAAGAAATGTTTTTTAATTATAAAAAATAAAAAAAATATTAAAAAAGAACTATACAGCCCCAACACTTCTTGACTTGCAACCATCAACAGATTGGCAATGTCTGTGGTCACATGGTGCCTTAGAATGCAGTCTTAATTGTCCTCAGGTTCTGGATAGTGATGCTCTTGGCAAGGGATGGGATTCTAACAGTTCGCACCTATTCGCTAGAACCGGTTGTTAACATTCTAAGCAGTTTGGAGAACCGGCTGTTAGAAGAAATTACTGCCTAATCTGTAAGGAAGGTAGGAAGGAACATTCTGTGTTGCTTACAGAAACTGCTCTCCGTTAACCTTATTACATTCTTGGCAGGACTAGACTTCCTGGCTCAGGAATTTCTCTGGATTATTTTTCGTCTCTTGCTGGTACAGTTGCTTGTATGGAGTTTTAACTTTGTACCATTGTGCCATTATAACTTTGAATGGTCAAAGTTACAATGGCACTCGAAAAAAGTGACTTATGACCATTTTTCACACTTTGACTGTCTGTTGCAGCATCCCCACAGTCATGAAAGGCCAGGTGAGGAGATGCATGCCTCGATGTGAGTGATACTGAGTTGGCCACACCCAGCCAATAACATAATCACCAAGCCACGCCCACCAACTAAGCCATGCCCACAGAACCGGTTGTTAAAAAATTTGAATTCCACTCCTGTCTTTGGCCCTTTATATATTTATATATATCCTGCCTTTATTGTATGTGTGTGTGTGTGTATGTGTATCATCATCATTTTAGCCATTGTCTATTCACTGTGCATATTGCTGTTACTCCTTCCTTCCTTCCTTTTTTCCCCATAACAAGAATCCTATGAAGTTATTCGAGCTGAGAGAGTGTGATTGGTTCAAGGTCATCCAGCCAGCTTTGTGCCTAAGGTGGGACTAGAACTCACAGTCTCCTGGTTTCTAGGCCAGTACCTTAACCACTAAACTTTAGATAGCCATATCAAGAGAAATATTTCATTTTGGCATGGCTCCTCTTTATTAGATAGTAGCAATCCTAAAATCTATCCCTGAGCTAATTGTTCATGTATTATCCAATGCTTTTGAGTGACATTGGGAGAACACCAGCTATCCAACACTATGAAGAAGCTTCTAGTTCAAAAACAAAAAAGTTAATAAAAACTGAATATTTTAATTCCTGGAAGTGTTTCAGCAAATAATTTATTGTCCTGATGGGATCTATATTGATCCTTTACAAATTTTGGATATAAAAGACTGTTAAGACAGTTCTGTTTTTCAGTTGAACCTATTCAGGAAGCCTTGATGATTTGAAGAGGAAGAAATAACCATAACTCGAATTCCCATCTGAAGTATAAATTCAAGCACAAATCATATTAAGTTGCTTTGAAAATGCATTGTAAAATGTAAGACAGCCATTTTTAGAGCTTGCAGGAAGAACCTCAACGACCCACAAGGCAAATTAAATACAAATTTAAAACTTTGGCAGGCAGACATATAAATTTACATTACTTGTTCCTTGTACATTTACAAACTCATTTCCTAGACGCACTAACTGTTCAATAAATACAGCTGTAAGTAAAGTCCTCTCTGACGTAAGCTCAACTTTTGGTAACTTTATTGACACATCCATGCAGTTTTCTTGGAAATTGCACGAAGATGATTTACTTCTGTTTTCTTCCAAAATGCTTTTAGGCTCATGAATCTAAAGTTCTTAGAATTCTCAGTATTCTAAGAGTGAATGATGCTTGACCCTGCTTAGCATCCAAATCTGACCAATGTTAGCCAAGATCAACCAGCTACTAAAGCTATGGATTGATTTTATTTTCAATTAGACAAACCATGACCCATTGGATCATCATTTCCTAGATAATTCTTACCTAAACAGAGAAACAGAATGACCAAGAATTTAAAAAAAACAATAGGAGTGGGAGTGAGTTTTGATTTCCTACCAGCTTGACTGTGGCTAACCCCCTCTTTAGCAGATGATGGTGGGACCAGTCTACCCAGACTCCTAAAAACTGAAATGGGACCAGTCTACCATATCTCCAATGGCCAAAGGAGGGGCTGGTCTACCAGGCCTCTGGAGGGCAATGCTAGGACTGGTCTGCTAAATCTCCAAGCAGTGGTATGGAGGCAATTAGCACTGAATCAACCATAAATTTGCCAAATTTCATCCCTACAGGAGTAATGGATTTTTGATACATTTTGTAGGTTAGTCCAGTGACCACATGATTTACTTAACAACTGTGGCAAAAAAAGAGGTTATAAAATTGGGCATGACTTCCTTAACAACAACCTTGCTTAGCCACATAAATTCTGGTCCAATTGTGATTAATAAGTCAAGGGCTATCTGTAAGGTATTCCTTTTACTTCTTTTTCAGTCCTGCTTTCCTTTCACTGATGGATACAACAACCCGGAACCACGAAATCCTAAACAGGGCTATTTGGGAGCTGCTTAAGACTTTTGCTTTTATCACCAACCCCAATATTGTTGTGTTAGGATTTCCATATATTTTCCCACAGGCATTCAGTAAAAATCAAAAGTGGTGGATGGTCGTCACCTAGGATTTAGTGGAGGGGTGCCCATCTGCCAAGAAACTTTGCAATATTATGCTAGGGATTATTAAAGAGCATCTTGAGAGTAAAAAAGGAAGATAGGATAATAAATGTGTTCCCAGCCATGCCCACCACAAAAAAAATAAAAACCAAAATAGGTGAATAGGTAAATAAACATCTTCTGAGATTATCCCCATAGCATTTTCTCCAACAACTAGGTGCATCCACCATTCCCAAAAAGTTGCCTCCCATCAGAATAG
This sequence comes from Laticauda laticaudata, assembly GCA_004320025.1. Lineage (NCBI taxonomy): Eukaryota > Metazoa > Chordata > Lepidosauria > Squamata > Elapidae > Laticauda > Laticauda laticaudata. The sequence goes on from BHFT01028578.1 coordinate 6,220, forward strand.
CCCAATATTATCAGAACTGAGGCACACATTATTTTCTTCCTTCAGTTTTTCCCTATTGTTGTTTTTAAATAAATGTTCTTGTGAAATCTTGCTCTGACCTTTTCTAATATATTTTGCTGCTATTATGCTCCAAAAAGAATTGACTGTATTCTTGTCCTATAGAAGTGGGCGACAGCTTTACAATTTCTTCCTGCATGAAGTTTATTTGTATGATATATGTCCTGAGGGCAAAGATAGAGCTATCATAGATGCTTCTTAAAGTATTAGAAAGAGGACATGGCTTGCATGCAAAAATGCTTAGGACTGAACCTGGGTTCAAGTCCCAGCACTGCATGAAAAGATTTACCTTTGAAACACTGCAGAACCATTATCAGTCAGTGAGCTAGATGGACTGTTAAGATCTATTCTTATCTCCTATTCTCTATTGCCTGGAGAAGAAAAGGTCACTCTTCTTGTCTTCTGACTGGTAACAGAAAATTCTCCAGTCCATGAGCCAAAAAATAGCAGAAATGTTTCAACAGAATGGAACTATCGCAGTTCTGATGCTGTCAACAAATTATAATTTGAGATCAACCAAGTCTCATGCAATAGCTGTCCGCAAAATTAATTCTATGACCCAATCCTTATGAAAAGATATGCAATTCTCCACAAACCTACAGATCCTACATCATCTTCTTCTTTAACCAAATACTATTAAGAATGTAAAATGTCAAACTGAGGATAGTGTTAATATTTATAAAGTTAAATAATTTATGTTACCGTGTTTCTCCAACAATACGGCCTTCCCCAGTAGGAAGTCCCAGTATGCTTTATAGGCATAAAATCAAATTAAGCCCCTCCCCCCAAATTAAGGCCTATATTAAACATGAGAAATCGGAGGGAATGGTGTGGGGGGGACTGGCCGTTAGGAAGTACTTTTGTTTTATACCCGGATGTGGTGCTGCCTACGTTGACCGTGGCGTTGGTGGGGCACTTCGTATTGGGAAATCTTCCGCCACTGTTGCTTTCCCTTCTCCCTGTGCTGCCATGGTGTTTAAAGCAACACCGTGGTGTTTGGCTCAGCCATGCGCAGCCAGCCAGGGCTCCTCCCTGCAACCAGATCCTGGCGGAGATACTCGGCTTCAGGCGTTCCTTTCGCTGCCTTCCCTTTGCCTTCGAAGGAAAAGCAAATTCTTTTAAAAAGATGCCCTACTACCGGTATGACAAAGCCTCCCCTGCCCGAGAGGGCAGCCCAACCCCATGTGGGAAGGCGAATCTCCCAGGGCCGCAGCGCAGGATCGGCCCACCCTGGGAGAAGCGCCCAGCCGCCATCCCTGCCTGGCGCCGGGCAGAGCGCAAAGAGCTTTGCCTGGGGTGCCCAGTGCAGCTAACAGGTGGGCCCTCCTGCCCAGTGGTGGAGCTCTCACCAAGGCAGCAAGCGCCGCCCCGCCAGACCCTCTGCTTATACCGCCAGAGCCGTGAGGGCGGGGAAGAGCTGAGAAAGTGAGCCAACCAAAAGAGCTGGGCCGACCTGAGCTTGGCTTCCTTCCCAAGTCCCTCAAAGCCTGAACCCGAAGGGGCCACTGGGAGAGGCTGCCCGAGGCAATGATAGTGCCCACCCATCCGTGGACAGGGAGGCCAGGTGACAGCAGCGCTGCTTCCCTGGCCGGCGGGTCTGGCAGAGAGACCCTGAAGCCTCCCGTCATTTCCACTCGTTGCCCAGTGCATCCCCATCCCCACGCATCTCCAAACACACCAGCAGCTCCAAATGCTGCAGCAGCATGGGCATCGGGCAAAGGCACTCACTCGGCGGGGCTCAGCTCGGAGGAAGGACGTAGCGCAGGCCATTGCCTTGCCTCCCTGTCCATGGATGGGTGGGCACTATAACTGCCTTGTGTGGCCTCTCCCAGTGGCCCCTTTGGGTTCAGGCTGGAGGGACTTGGGAAGGAAGCCAAACTCGGGTTGGCCCGGTTCTTTTGCTTGGCAGGCAGGCGTGCACCCACGGCTCACTTTCCTGGCTCTGCCCAGCCTCATGGCTCTGGTGGGATAAGTGGAGGGCCCGCCTGTTAGCTGCACTGGGCGCCCCAGGTGAAGCTCTTCATGCTCTGCCCAGCACCAGGCAGAGATGGCTGCTGGGAGCTTCTCCCGGGGTGGGCCAATCCTGCGCTGTGGCCCCAGGAGATTCACCTCCCCACATAGGGTTGGGCTGCCCTCTCAGGCAGGGGAGGCTTTGTCATACCGGTAGTAGGGCATTGTTTTTAAAACAATTGGCTTTGCCTTCAAAGGCAAAGGGAAAGCAGCGACAGGAGCTCCAGAAGCCGAGTGTCTCCGCTGGGCTCCAGTTGCAGGGAGGAGCCCTGCCTGGCTATTTATGGCTGCACCAAACACCACGGCATTGCTTTAAATGCTGTGGCAGCACAGGGAGAAGGGAAAGCAATGGTGACGGAAGGTTTCCCAATACAAAGTGCCCCACCAATGCCAAGGTCAACATCCAAGCCATCTCTGTCCACCGAGGAGGCAATGGGGGGGAATGAAGTCACCCCTGAAAAGACAGCCTAGCCATTTTTTTTTGGGGGGGGGNTTTTTTTTGGGGGGGGGGGATGTCAAAAAAAATAAGGCCCGGCCTTATTTTGTGAAAAACACAGTTGTTATAAACGGAAAATTAAAAGTCACTATATGTAAAGGAGAAAAGAATGAGGACAGTGAGCCATGCTATTTCAACTTATATCTCCCTTACTTTCAATAGAGATCCCATAGGAAGCTTATTGGCTTAACAGCAGGATTATCTGATGGAACTTTTTCCTATGTGGTCACCTCTGTATTCTTCTACCATAAAATCCAAGAGAGAGAGACAGACAGACAGACAGAGATTGAAGTCTGAAAGCCACCAGATTTCTTTACTATTGGCTCTGTGGGCTTAAGCCCATGTCACACTGCACCAACGGATGGAAAGAGGATGTAAAACAGAGAGAAACACTTGCCATCTGTTTAACGTGGAATGCTTCCGTTCTGTACTCACTGCTCCGTTTTTCATCCTCTCTATCCGTCCAGCAATCCGTCGGACTGAGACATTTATCCGCTCAAAAAGTTTGGAGCTGCTCAAAACTTTTTGAGCCGAAAATGAATCCAACGCGTCCGTTTGCATCTGCAACGGCATACGGGAACAAGCCGTTCTACAGCCTGTGCTCATTCTGTTAGCACATCCGTATATCTGCGAGCATCTCTGCGCATCCGCGCAAACTCGCATCCGCTCCAGGGAAAAATCGACACCAGGGAGGAAGCCGAGCGGACACAAAGCATTAGTAGGACGAGAGGAGAAAGGAGAAAAGGATGCAGCTCGCATGGAAAGTTTAAAACAGGAAAGAAAACACGTGTAGCAGAGGGGACGTATCTCGGATATTTAGAATGTCGCGCAGCGATGCCTTAGAGGATGCAAGAAGAACAAAAGCGGAAAACTATAGTTTCCTATAAAAAAGGGAGGAAATCACGCTGGATTCGACTTTCCGTCCAGACAGCCCTGCTCGGCAGAGCCTCTTCTTGCTTGTCATGGCGTACTTGCTCATGCGAGCAGGCATCAGTTCATCCCCACCAATAGGGTATGTCATCGACACAGTCCTTTGGTGAGCCACCGAGTCTTTCTGCACACAGTGTTGAATGCCAGCTACAGGCTCTTTCACCTGTTCTACGCGAAAGAAAAGGAGGCGGCCAAGAATGTCTGGGTCCGAAGATGGATCGCCAGAAGAGCCGAGTATGGACGTAAACAAGCTGAAGGTGGAGCTGAGCGAACGAAGACACTCGTGCATTCCAGACACTTCATGAGGATGCCTCCAGCCATGTTTTGAGCGAAGTTGTGGAAAGCAGTGAAGACCCTAGGTTGACCAAGCAAACACCAAGCTTCCAGCCCAGCCTGGACCCTGACTCAAGGTGCACTGAATCTGCACACCTGCGCCAGGGCCGCACATACAGGAGATGCAAGTTCAGCGGCTGGAGGGTGCCATCCAACCACCACATCGAGCAATTGGTTGGTCCAGAGAAGTGTACACGGCCATCATCGAATACCTGGGAGGACTCCATCCAGTTGCCTTCACTGAAAAGGATGAAGAAAGTTGCAGAGGCACGTGGTATTCAGCAAATGGAAACTTGCCCCACACCGTTGGAGCCTTAGATGGCAAAGCATAATGTGCATCAAAGTCTTCGGCAAGTCAGGGTCACTTATTTCAACTACAAGGCGCTTCTCAGCATCATCTCTTCCATGGTCGATGCTGACTACAAGTGCATGCTAATCGATGCTTCAAGGCAAACGGCTCATCTTCAGATGGCCAGGTATACAACGCCAGTGCACCTGCAAGGAGGCGGCTGGAAGGCACCTCATCACGGGCTTCCAGATCCAGACTCCCGACCCAACGACACACAAGATGTGCCCTACTTCATCGTGGGGAAGACGCCTCTCCCTCAGAACCTACCTCATGAAGCCCTACACTTCCAGACTGCCTCCCATGAATGAGCAGGATCTTCAACTACAGCTGTCCAGGAGCAAAGATGGGTGGTGGAGAACGCGCTGGCATCCTGGCCAACAGGTTTCCAGCTACGTCTCAACCACCCATGCAGCATCGCCCAAGACTGTGAGGAGGATCGTGGAAGTTGCTGCTTCCTGCATAATCTCATGCGCACCCGCTACCCAGTGTTGCAGAACAGGCTTCGTAGACCTCACAAGGGAATGCGGGACATGCGAGGCCTTGGTGAATGGAGGGCAAGGGGAAACCTGATCGACACTGTGATATGCGAGGTTCCAACAAGAGCTTCACCTGAAGGGAAGGAAGCAGCGCACCTCCTGAAACATGGGGTGCAACTCCCCAGCTGGACCAGTGGAAGTGGCAAGACAGGATGATAGATGCTTAATGGATTTGCTTCCGTCAAGCCTGTCTCATCACACTGATGAGATGGGCCTGATGTTGAGCTGGCCCTACAATGAACAGGCATTTAATAAAGAGTTGTGTTTATGTTGCAATTGTGTGGGATCAATGATTACATTTGTTTATTGATAATAAAGGGCCCATAGTTGGTGGGCACCTGGGAGGGTGGACCACACAGTCCCACTATGCTTGCACTGGAGGCTTATTTCTATCCTCAACAGCTAGTATCCCATTCGAAAGTAGTCCGCTGCCCATGCCACTAGCTATTACCCATCCCAAAGGTATGCCTTGCCCATCCCACAGCTAATTAGCCATCCCAAAGTGTATCCCTGGCAATCCCACAGCTATTACCCGTACCACCAGGTATCCCTGCCCATCCCACTGCTATCTTAACTCATCACAAGCATGCAAAGGCTTAATCATTTCTTAAAAGTTTCCACAAACTTTATTGGACTAAATAAATGAGGCAAGTGGTGAAAGTCCAAGAGTAATCTTTATTAATAACAAGCTGTAAAAGAAAAATGACGCCAAGTGTCTTAGCAAAGATAAAGTCAACAGGTAGCCATCCAGTCTCTGACCTCTTCTTGGTCACTGCTGAGGTGTGCCCAAGCTCTCAGGGTGAAGGGTGAGGTCCTGTGGAGTGGCTACTGGCGGAGGCTGGTCTGAGGCGTCATTGGGTGCCTGGTCCCGAGGGGACAACAGGGACGGGTGTGGAGGAAGCTCTCAGAGAGCATGGCTCCAGTCTGTGATGTTGCAGAGCCCCTTCCTCCATGACATGGGGTGGTCAGCCAAGGAGCCGATGACAGATGTTCTGAGGCCGGGCCTTGGGTTGTGGGTGGAGGAAGGAGGAGAGTGTAGTGGGGCTGGGCTGCGTCTTCAGCTTGAGCGAAAGGCGGTGAGGTGTTGTGCATCTGTGGCAGTGGGTGACATCGGTGGCATGGTGGCATCTGTTGGCGGTGCGGTGGCACCGGGCATGAGTGGCATGAAGTGGCATTGGCTGGCATCGTTGCATGTACCTGTGCCTGGACTGGAAAGGGCATGCCTGTGCTGGGCATGGGAGCTCCTGGTAGCCCATAGCCTTGCGGTAGCGTGAGGGCCTGTGGAAAACCTTGGAAGGGCCAGTGATATCACCTGGGGTCGGAGGAGCAGCCTGGACTGGTGGGAGCCAGGTTCAGCTGGGTCTGGCAGAGTTGTGAAGAAGACTGGTGATCTGTCATTCTACCACCTGGTACTGTGATTCTGACATGTTCATGAGAGTCTGGTTGACGTAGCGTGAGGAAGGGCTTGCCGGTTGCGAGATAGGGATTGTCGGTGTGTACACCGTGAGAGAGGATATCTACGCTGCCTTCTGATTGGATAGTCCCCTTCTCTCAGCAGGACCTGGGCTTTGACCCGTTCTGTTGGCCTCTCTTGCCTTTCTGTGGAGGTAGGGAGGCTGCAGGGGGATGTGGGTGCCTGTGTGGAAGTGCCCTCCCTTGCTCCCACTGCTGGTCAGGGGGTCCTCACGTGCTCCCACCACGGGTAGTGCAGCTGTCGGGCGGGGTTCCCGTCGTGGCCACCTCCACAGATACCTGCCTGGACACAGCGAGCTGACTCTTGGCCAGAAGAGGACTGGCTCTCAGCGGGCTTGCCTGAGAGAGAGGGGTTGTGAGAGGGCTGCTCCTCAGTGGCAAGATCTCACCCTCCAAAGAAGCTGCACTTGCCCGCTATCACGTAGGTCTCTCGGTCCATCAGCTTGAACCGTGGCCTGGCAAGATTCTAAGAGGTGCAGCTTCCCGTACCAGGTGTGCGTGCCTTTCACCAGCACGAACGAGCACCTCCAAAAGTTGTTTAACCTACCCGCCTCTCCGCCTTTCTCTCTCCAAGGAGCCTGCTTTCTTTGCTGGTCTCGATAGAGCTGTGTCCCTTCCCCTACGATACTCGTTCCTCCTCAGCCATTCCAGCACCTCCTTCCTATGTCTCTCTTCGAATGGAATACTGCTCCTCTCTGTTCATGCGTATGCCTGCTTTCCTCCTCTGGCAGGCCATATGGGCTCTCATCAGAGGGGCTTCGAGGTTGTAGGGGCTGTTCCTCCACACACACCACCACCAGCAGCAGCAACAACAACAGTAGCAACAAAAGGCAGCGAACCACCTAGCAGCAGCAGCCAAGCAGCAGCGACCAGCAGGACGCAGGATCAGCAGCAGCAGAGTAAGCACCCAGCAGCACAGCAGGACCAGCTAGGACCAGGAGCACTAGCAGCACCAGCATGACCAGCGAGCACCAGCAGGACTAGCAGACCAGAGCCGGCATTGCAGAGAGTAAGCCCCAGCAGAAAGCCCCAGCACCAGGGCAGCACAGCCAGAGTAGCCACCAGCAGAAAGCAACGCAGCACCAGGAAGACAGCCGCCAGCAGATTGTAACCCCAGCAAGAAGCCCCAGACCAGGGAGCAGTGCCAGCAGAAGCTGCCAGCACCAGAAAGAGTCAGCCACGAGCAAGAAGCCCCAGCAGAAAGCAGAGTCACGGGCCAGGGGGAGATGATTGGCCCGTGTCCCTCTGCCAGGGCTGGCAACAGATGCCACAGGCTTCCTTCCCATGGTTGTTGGCTGCTGGAGGCTGTGTCCCTGGCAGCAGGTCTTTCTCTGAACTGGTGACCTGCTTGCGAGCTGCTTCCCTTTATTTCCACGTGCGGCTGACGGCAAATGCATCTCCCCGCATGCGCAGTGAGAATGCTAGGCATCCGCTAGCATGCCGCTAGGCATCGCACTAGGCATTCCACTAGGCCATCTGCCAAGCTTTCACGCTCTGCATCCCGCTCTTCCGTTTGCGCGCTCACTTTTGTTACTCCCCGTGAAGCATTCTGCTTATCCATCCTGCTACGTCCCCCCCGTCCGTTCCTTTCGCATTGTTGTCCGCTCTGGGTTATGCAAATTCAGGGGCACTTTTGGAGATGGATAACAAGGATGGAACATTTTCTCGTCCGCTGTGTCCTTTTTACAAACATTTTGCATCCGTCGGCCAATGTGACAGGCCCTTTAGGTGTGCGTGCTGTGGAAAGGATACTGTAAAATCTCCATTTCCCCCCCGCCTCTTCAGGGAAAGGATACTGCAAAATCCCATTACCTTCCCACTCCCCTAAATTGCTTTCCGCCTCCATTCTCCTTTGCTGGGCAACAAAAGAAGACCCAGCCAATCAGCTGGGACTCGGGTAGCAGAGAATAGACGGGCAGGGCCAGTCAAAGGTGGCATTTGCCGGTTCTCCAAACTACTCAAAATTTCCACTATCAGTTCTCCAGAACTGCTCAGAACCTGCTAAATACCACCTCTGATGATGTTTAGCTTTGAAGATCTCTGTGCAAGCTAATCTTGGTTGATGGACAATGGCTACAGAATTGCACAGCCTAGTTTCATGTAAGTAAGTTGCTCTTGTATTGGTATTTCATTGGTATGGACAGGGAATATGTGAAGCCACAGCTGGTAAATAGGTTTCAATCAGCCTACCATTTTATTAAAAATATAAACTGCTTATTCAGTTCTCACAATTGTAATTACAAAGCCTTCAGCTCTGGATCAACAAAGTAGCATCCTGTTTTATATTCTATTCATAGACATAATGTTAATCTATTCTAAAGCACTTAGGTATTCTTAGAGGTATTCAGCAGTCTTCTTAATTGCACATTGTTAATCCGGTATTATATATAAACAATAAAGGCAGCCGTTCAGAAGTAATGAAATGGGGAAGAGTGAAACTTGCCAACTGGATTGTGAGATGTGAAAGGAAGAAAAAAAAAGAGCCACATTCCGCAAACATGAAAAACCTTTAATATAAGGTATCCTTGTTTCTTTAAGGCCCATCTGCCAAAATGAATTTCTTTAACATGGTAATATAAACAACCAGCCAAACAACAGCAACCCCCTCCAAAAAATCCACAAAATACTTATTTGTTAAACAAATGTATACAATTGCACAACTAACACAGTGAGGTCTGGCAGAATACAACATTAAAAGTCCAGTTTTTTTTTTATCATAATTTAAACCCCACCCTGCCCTCTAGCTTGTGGAGGCAAATAATTATCAATGAAGCACTAGAAGGAATCAACTCACATTTACATTGTGATAAAATACTGTTTTATTTCCTTTGGAAGCAAGTGATTGGTTATTCTTCATTATTGGAATAACAATGTTGGAAAGGAAGTAAATGAATCCTCTAGTTATTGATAAACAGCTGTCAAGAGTATGAATTGTAACATAGTGTTAAACACTGTTAAAATTGAATGTGAGAAAGAGCAATAGTATCATAATAAGTTCATAAGATAAAGGAGTTTCCATTTTTTCAGGCTTCAGGACCTATTTGTGTGTTTGTGTGTGTGTGTGTGTGTGTGTGTGTATGAAATTTTTGGAGAATACTGCAGCATTCAACAGCTTGGAAGAAATCATCTACATTCAAATACTAAAAGGAAGTGTGCAGCAGAGGTGGTATTCAGCAGGTTCTGACCAGTTCTGGAGAACCAGTAGGGAAATTTTGAGTAGTTCAGAGAACCGGCAAATATCACCTCTGACTGGAGATTTTACAGTATCCTTCCCCTGCCACACCCGCAAAGCTAAACTCACAGAACCAGTGGTAAAAAAATTGAATCCCACCACTGGCAGCAAAGTAATATTTGAATCATCCATCCATACAGAGTAGAGCCCTACTTAGAAAAGAGATGCCAGATCGACAAGTTGGCTTCTAAAGAGGTTGAGGAATGTGAGACACGTATCGCTGATATATGATGGACAGCTGCAAAACCCAAAGAATGCAAAAAACAGGTCAGTGCGTGTTTCATTAATTGGTGAAAGACCTTCAGTTGTGTCAGTCATGTCAAATTGGATTCTTTTTGGAAAAGTGGGAATCACAGAAGAACTTGCGGTCCTTGTGAGAAAAGTATCTACTGGAAAGAAAGCTCTAATATGGACAAAATGTGATGACAAAAACTGGATCCAGGCTGGCAAAGGAGTGAGTACAAGAAGGCTGCATAGTCTACAGGTTATGCTGAATTAAGGGAAGCTGGATTGAAAAAAGATAAGTATGGTTTTAAAACTAGAGGAAGAATCTGCACTTTGCTGATGACATTACTCCAATAGCTAACAATGCATAGGATATACCAAGCTCTGGTAGTAAAGTCAGGGAGCACAATAAGAAAATGGGACTAAAATTAAATATTAAGAAGCCAAACTAATGACAACAATCAGCCTTAGAATTGGCTGTGAAGACATCAAAGTGGTGGTTAGCTTCTGCCTTTTAGGATCAACCCTTAACAGAATAGGCAGTCAAGTGATACTGGGTGGCCTAGAGGTTAAGACGCTGGGCATGTTGATCAGAAGGTTGGTAGTTCATGACCCAGTGAGCTCCTGTTCTTGCCCCAGCTCCTGCCTACCTAGCAGTTTGAAATCAGGCAAATACAAGTAGATAAATAGGTACCACTTCAGTAGGGAGGCAACAACATTCCATGCACTTCGGCCAATAGCAGTGGTGGGATCCAAATAATTTAATAACAGTTTCGCTCAGGGTCAGGTTGGCCATTGTGGGAGGTGTGAACCATCCCCATCCTCCAGCTCCGCCATACATGTGGGAGCCTCCCACGATAGCCAACCTGACCCTGGGCAAACCAGTTGTTAAGTTACGCACACACACACACACTGTCAAAGTGGATCCTGGGCGCTCCGCTGGAATGGAGAAACAGGCAATGGAGTGGCCTGCACAAGGGAAGGAGGAGGAGCAGGGAGAAGAGGGAAAGTGGCCTCCTCCTTCCCTCATGACACCTGCTCCATTGCCCCTTTCTCCACTGCAGCATAGTGCCCAGGATCCATTTTGATAGAGGGGGTAATTTAACAAACTGTTTGCTTGAACCAGTGCAAACCAGCTGAATCCTACCACTGGCCTATAGTCTTGTTGGCCACAAGACCACGAAAGTGTCTTCAGGCAAATCTGGCTCCCTCACTTAGGGAACAGAGATGAACACCATCTCTTATAGTCAAAGATGACTGGACAAGAGGAAATCTTTACCTTTTTATTAACTGTAACAGAACAAGCAGTCAAGAGATACACCACAGACTTGTACTCAGAAGCACATGAACACCTTAGAAAATATATTCAGATACCGTGATGTGTTTGTATCTACAAAGATCAGAATATGCAAGTAATGGTATTCCTTGTGAGACTCCATGAAAACAGAAGTTGGACTTTGAAGAAGCAGGATAGGAATAATATTCAGGCTTTGGAACTTTGTATTGGAGATTCTCAGGAGTATCATGCACAGCTAAAAAAACATACTGATAGATCATTGAACGTATCAACCCAGACTTCTCACTGGAGGCCCAAATGACCAGGCTCAAAGTTTTGAAAGAGAAGACAAAAGGAAGCAAAGAAACTGTATACAATAAGTAAAAAAAAGTGCAAAGAAAACAATACAAGATAAAAGAAAGAAGAAAAAGTTCTAACTGGCTTCCAGTCTTCTTAACAGCAGTTACAAGTATGTTTATATCTTTCTCTCTATAAGATTATAACATAATTTCCTTCTTTCCATAGTCTACCCTTTTTAACAATCAAATCCCTAAATCACAAATTCACTTTCTTTTTTTTCAGCAAAAAGTCCCTGAGGGATTTCCAGTCACTAATAACCGTAGCTATAGTCCCTTCAAACAACTCAATTTTGCCGTCTCTGCTAATTCTTTCATCATCATCACCAGACATACCTCTGTTGTGATTCAGGTTTTTCCATTTTTGTGCAGGTAATAATCTTGTACCAGTTTTCATAAATAAAATCAATTTTCCATAACGCTTTTCTAATTATCTACCCATGAAGTCCCAACAAGAAGAATTCTGGTTTCAATTCAAAGTATCCTGTTTTGGATCATTATGTGAAGAACTGGCTCTCTGAAGAAAACTCAAATGCAGGAAGGGGGAAAGAAAATGATGAGGAACAAGGCAGATGGGTTCAGTCATGGCGAAAACCTATCTGTTCACTAAGAATTGACACTAATTTGATGGCACATAATCAATCAGTAAAGCAATCAATCAAGCCATATAACATTAAAACTTCTACAATATAATAGCAAGAGCACTTAGACCTATATTCCACTCCCTAGGGCTTTACAACACTCTCTGGGCAGTTTACAACATCAGCATTATTTGCATACTGCCCCCCAACAATCTGGCTCCATGTTTTATTGACCACAGAAGGCTGAGTCAACCGTGAGCTCTCTCAGGACTGTGGGCAAAGTTGGCCTGCAATACTGCATTCTAACCATTGCGCCCACCTTGTGGTAATCAAGTACATTAACAAAACATTCTAAAGGGGATTCCACTCAACCGGCCCTAATGCCTGGGAGGCAGGGAGGAGAGCAAGATCTTAAAAGGTTTTCCTATAAATACGCAGAGTTGGGACCTGTCATCTATCAATTCCTGAAGTTAGATGAACAAAATCAGGTGGAAGGAAGAGATTACCTCTCTTGTCTAATAAGAGTGTTTCAACTTGTTTTCCTTTCTCAGCTAAGAGTAGAGTAGAGTAGAACTAGAGAGTAGGGACCTTGGAGGTCTTCTAGTCCAGGGGTCACCAACCTTTTGGACCTCAGGGACCACCAAACTTATAATTTTAGATCCCAGGGACCACTAACCAGTTCTGTGGGTGTGGCCTAATTTGTGGGGGGTGGCTTGATGGTCATGTGACTGACTAGGCATGGCTTGTATGTAAACATTGTAAATATTTATATAAATATTGAATTTTTTATAAAAAAAGAGCAACTTTTACGCAAAATCAGGCAAAGCAGGCAGGTAGATTGAGTTGCTCACAGAATCACAGATTCATTCAGAAATCTATCCTATCTGCCATTGGATACCTCAGTCTGTTACAAAAAATTTCTTTGCGGAGGCAAATCCTATTTACTAAGCAAGCAAAAACTCACAAAATTAACTCACAACAACACCATGCATGTATATTGAAATTTTTTTTAATTTTAAAAAAGAGCAACTTTTTTACCCAAATCAGGCGCAAAAGCAGGCCAGTCAGCATTGAATTGCTCACAGAAATCACAGATTTTCATTCAGAGGATTCGATCTATTCTGCCATTGGATTAGCCTCAGTCCCCCCTGTCAAAGCAAAAAAAATTGCTTGCCAAGCAAACCACAACGACCAAAAAATTACTAGCGCAAGCAAACACAAAAATTAAACTCAACAACAACACCATGTATGTAAATATTGAATTTTTTTTTTAATAAAATAAAAGCAATTTTTACCCAAAATCAAGAGCAAAGCCAGGCAGCCTTGAGTTTTCCTCACGAATCCATTCAGTGGATTCTATTCTATTCCTGCAACAGTAGCTCAGTCCTCTCAAATTTTGCTTGCTGTGAAGTCTGCAGCTGAATTTACTTTTAAGGCCGGTCCCACTGCACTTACGGTGCAAAGAGGAAGTAACAACATTAAAAAAAGCTTGCCCATCCCCATTGGGAAAACGCTATGCATCCCAATTTGTGTACGTCACTTGCATACGTGTTTCATACCCTCTATCCTCATGGAGCATCCGTCCACTGCAATTTTTCAATCCGTGCAAGAATAAGTTTTTGAGATTTGCACAAAACTTTGTGAACGGGACGAGCTTTTCCGCGCGTAACGTGAGTGTACATCCACGACATATACAAGGCAACAAATGTTTTCTATGTCATTATCATGCTGTTAAATTTGTCTTGCTGTATCCTCCTCTGCATCCTCCGTAGCCACCCTCAACCTCACATTCCGCTGCAGCTTGAAAACGGAAAGAGGAGGAAACAAAAAGGCTAAACACCGGAAACGTCTTAACACAACGCGTTAGTAGCACAGAAATAGAAAGGATGGGTTAGGTATGCATCTCGGTATATAAAGTATTAAAAAATGGACAAACCATTTGTATCTGGGATTGTATCGTCCGTATATTGTAGGATGTCTGGAGTAATGTCAAGGAGTATGTAGAAGGACAACCGAGCGGACAACCGATATTTTCCTATGAAAAAGGGGGAAGAAAATCCATCTTGATCATTGGGATGGTGGACCACACAGTCCGCACTTATGGTTGCACTGGAGGTTTTTATTATCGACCCACAACTATCCTTATCTATCCCACAAGTTATGGCAAAGGCTTAACCATTTTTTCAAAGTTTTCACCAACACTTTTATGTAAGTAAAAAAGGACAAGTAAATAAGTGTCTAAGCAAAAAGATAACCTTTATTAACTTTCTTAGGTAAACCTTTAATGACTTTATTTAAATTAAACAAATGAACCCAGTAAAGTGTCTTAAGCAAAGATAAACTTAACCAAGGTAACTCAGTCTCTGAGCACTATTCCTCAGCCCACTCTGAGTCCATGTCCATGGTCTCAGCTGTTTTAAAGCGGGCAGAGACTGTGGAGGTGGCTGTGCTTTTGAGTGCACCCATTGGGGTGCTTGGGCCCCGAGGGTACAAAGCGGTGGGTGGTTTGTGTTTCAGGAAGCTATCCGAAGCTCCACTCAGTCCCGTGAGGTTGAGAAGGCCCTTCATCAAGGCGACTTCGAGAATTTGTTCCAGGGCCCCCAATACTGATGCCAGAATTGTTCCGTTGATGGGGCACTTGGCTGTGAGTGGAGGAGGTTGGGCAGATTGGGTAGTGGGACGCCTGTTCTGGTCTGGCAGCTGGGTGAAGGACTTGGCCGTCTGGTGGCATGCCGATGAACCTGGGCCCTGTACTGGGAAAGTTCTGCTTCTGCTGTGGGAAGTCTGGTAGTCATAGCCCTGGGTAAGGTTAGACCTGTGGAAGCCGTGGGAAGGGCTGTGGAACATTGCCTGGGGTGGAGGTAGCAAGACCTGGACTGGGTAGGAGCAGCTTTCAGCTGGGCCTTGAGGGTTGTGCAGAAGTGCTGTGATCTTTCTGTTTCATTCACCGAAGGGCTTAGATGTGGCTGTTGGTCAGGCGGCGCCGGTGCGCGGACGTGGAGAGTTGGTACTGGCATTCAGGCCAGGTCCGCCGTCAGGGTCTGGGCCGTGCACGTAGGTGAATGGAAATGATGTTCCGGCCCGAGGGTTGCTCTGTCCCAAGTGGACCAGCCTGAGAGAGAAAGTTCTGTGCTGGTCTTCCATTTGTGTTCCCTGATCTCCACAGCACACACTTGTGGTTCTGGCCCTCAGTCCCCGGTCTCTCCTGCTGCATCCTCTTGGAGCTTGGGGGTGGGGGCGGTGTTTTGGCCTCTGGTTGGGCTGCCTGCTCTCGTTCCGTCCGATGTTGTGACAGCAGGGCGGTCCATCGCTCATGGGAGTCCGTTGGCCCAAGGTCTTTGGGCAGCAGCCATGGGGAAAAGAGCGTGCTGTCGGTGCTGGGGCGCGTCTCTGCTTGTGGGGCCCTCTGAAGATACCTGCCCTGGAACAGGGTAGCCTGGCTCCTGGCTGGAAAAGGGACTGGTTTTCTGTCCCTGTGGGCTGTCTGAGGGAGAGGGGTCCAGAGGGCTATACTCCTCGGTGGCAGATCTCTACCCTCCAGGAACTGCACTTTGCCATGACGTAACATCTCCCGGTTCAGTGAGCTTGTACAGTGGCCTGCCCGATGTTCTTAGGTGTAGCTTTGCCATACGCAGGTGTATTTGCTGTGCCACCATCCAAGAGTAGCTTCCTGCAGTGTACCCCAGGCTCTCTGCCTTGTCTCTCCAAGCTGCCTGCCTGTTCTTCTTTGGTGTCCCGATACAGTCTTGTTGGCCCTTTCTCCAGAGGTACTTCAATTCTCCCTCCAGCCATATCCAGGCACCTTTCGCTCCAGCTCTCGGAGACGAGTGTTACGTTTTCTCTCTCCCGCCTTCTCCTTCCCTTGCCCTCTTCCTCCCTCTGGCAGGGGGCTTGAGCGAGCAGGGGCTTCAGGGGCTTGAGCAAAGCAAGGCCTTCAGGGGCTTGAGCAGCAAGTGCCTTCGGGGCTTGCAGCAGCGAGGGCCTTCAGCAGGCAAGGGCTTTTGATAGGGCCTGGGGCTTGTCCACCACAGGGAGCCAGCATCGAGGCAGCGTCAGGTTTTCCAGAGTCCAGTGCCGAGGGGTGGGATGCCGGTTCTGTACCTCGACCTTGCCGAGGGGCTTGAAACAAGTAGGACGGGCCTTTCTCTTTCTGTTGCCTGTAACTGACGCAACCGAATGGTGTTGTTCCTGCAAGACTGTAGTGTGCAGACAATTCCTTTCCCCTCGTATGCTGATTGCGTGCGTGCCCTGCATCCTTTTAGATAGATCCACGAGCTGATGCAACCTCCATACTGCCCCGTTTCATTGTGCAGTGAACGCTTTGCATCTGGATAATACATCCACGGCGGCAGATCCCCCTTTTGTTCCCTTTACAGGCATCTCGTGATGCATCCAGCATTATCCGCTTATTGTGATCTGCCCTTCCGCGTAATGCGTCCACCTCGAAAGTTCTCGCTCCGGGAAGAACCCCTTTTCGGAGGTGTCCATCTGCTTCCATCACGCTAGGCTTTCCCTATGAACAATCCCGTTTACATCCCCCCTATCGCTACAATTCTACCCATATTCCGTTGTTCCCGTTTCTTTTTTCATTCTGGTTTAATGCAAATGTTTCACCACTTTTTGGAAGCGGCATGACCAAACGGATGAGCCAACCGCCCTCTGATAATTTTTGCTGATGCCACTGTGTCCCTTTTTTGCATGACGTTTTGCCATCCGTTCGGCCATGTTGGGACGGGCCTTACAAGCAAAGCTTACAGTCCTTAAGGGAAAGCAGAGCCAAATGATTAGCTAAAAGAGCAAGAAATCCAGCCATTCCTGCTTCCTAGCTAAGTTCTAAATCTTCCCAGCACAGCAGGACAGATTGATGTCGTGAAGAGGAAAAATTAGCACATTTTAGGCAGGCAAGTTTTGCCGGGTAAAGGAGTGAGTGGGCGGGGAGAGGTTTATCCTGGCGGGCCATCTGGGCCGCGACAGCCTTGTTGGTTTTTTCTGTGAAAGCTTGGAAATTAATTTCTTGTTGGGGAGGTGCTTCTGGGGTGAGATTTCGTCTGTGGCCCTACCAAATTTTCTCAAAGGCCCACCAGTGGGCTGCGGGCCATCCAGTTTGGCCCACCGCTGTTCTAGTCGCCAAGCTCCTTTAACTCAGGCAGGAAAACCCTAGTATCGATTTCAGACAGGTATGGTGGTTATCCAACAATCGTTTTAAAAAAATTCGCAGTGTTGAAGCATTTACAACTTTCTTGGAGGCAGTTGTTCCCAACCGTGAATTAAAATTGTGCTAACTGTCAGAAAATTTCTCCTAAGTTTAGTCCTTGATTAGTTTTCCACCCATTGCTTCTTTGTCCTAACCTTGGTGCTTTTGAAGAATAGCCTGACTCCCTCTTCTTCCCCCCTCAAATATTGTGAAGACTGGCTGTCATGTCACTCCTTCTCCTTCTTTTCATCAGACTAGTCCATACCCAATTCCAGCAAGCATTCTTCAGATATGTTTTAGCGTCCAGTCCCCCCCTAATCATCCTGGGTTTGCTCCTTCCTCTGCAACTCTTTCAAGAGTCCTCAACATCTTGTTTTACATCACGGTGACCAGAACTGGGGAATGCAGTAATTGCAAGTGGTGGCCCTTCCGACTAGGCAATTATGAAGTAGTCTTTAATACACAACGTGATCTTGATTTCTAGGCTCTGCTGTTTAGTGCAAGCCTAGAACCGTGTTGGCTTTTTTGGCAGAATAACAAGCCTACCGGCCTGGCTGCTATTTAAGTTGAGTTGCCCACAGGACCTGCCAAGATACCTCTCACAGTTTACTACTACTGAGCAAGGTACCACACAGCTAGTTGTCCTGTGCTTTTGGGTTTTATCTTGCCTAAAAGCTGTAGAACCTTCCTTTCTCCCATTGCTATTTCAGTTTTGTGTTCAGCTAATGAACCCGGTTACAGTTGGTCAGAGATACCTTCTGTACCTTTTAAGCCTATTGATTGCTAAACTAGATATTTGAACAAGAACCTGGACATGGTGTAAGAAATCATGTCTGAAGGATTGGGCACTACGACTTCTGAGGCTTCGTGCCAGTTTTAGTGCCCAATCTTTTGTCCTTGACTGTGGAAGCTGGAGCTTTTGGGTGATGAATAATGGTGGTGAAGAGTGGAACTGATATTTCCATTCAGAGGTTGTCCCATTCAGTAAAAGTCCAGAAAAGGCAAAAAACGTTATCTGGTTCCCAGGGAAGGAATGGCCGATTTCTCTTATATTTTGACATACATTTGTCAAGTTGAAACTTTTTAGAAACCTTCAGTACTGCTTGTTAGTTCTTGCTTATTTCCCAGATTTTCAAATGACAATCAGGCCTTTTCCTGTTCTTCAAAATTACTGCTTATTTTTATATCAGTAAAAGTTATTTTATTAATAAAAAAGGAAAATGGGAGGAACTGAGGAAACAAGAGAAGCGTGATATGCCAAAATTTTTTAATGTTCATTCACTTTTTTGTTGTTAAAAATGCCCCTTTCAAGAAAATTCACATTATTCGTTGCAATTAGGATAATGGGGGAAAATATTCCCTGTATTCCAGAATTTTCAAAAATTTCCATGCACAGGACAATAAGATGCACATAGACTTTATTTCTAAGGAGCAAATAATTATTTACGTAGGACCATAGATTTTTCTAGTCTCCCTCCCTCTCCCTCTCCCTCCCTCCCTCGCCTCTCTTTCTTCTTTCCAAAGCAAGGCCAATTAAAATTTGATAATGTGCCTTCCTCAACTTTTATTGGAAAAAAGAAGATACTGCAATAGGAGATGATTCAAGTACTAATTTGGGAATTCCCAAAAGTAAGAGCTTTGATCGTAGGCTTCCTGA
>BHFT01028579.1:0-23406 GCA_004320025.1 Laticauda laticaudata
AGGATGAAAAACGGAGGCAGTGAGTACAGAACGGAAGCATCACGTTAACCAACGGATGACAAGTGTTTCTCTCCATTTTACATCCTCTTTCCATCTGTTGGTGCAGTGTGACATGGGCTTTAACTCCCAGCTTTGCTGACTGAAGAACTCTGGGACTTGAAGTCCACAAGTCTTACAGTTGCAAGATTGGAGACCCCTGGCCAGTCATTAAATGCAGATGAAGATGTGAAAGGGTAGAGGAATTTACAGAACTGGTTTGAGGTAGTCCTTCTCCAAATAGTCAGCTACAAAATTTGATGATTTAAATCCTGAGATAGCCTATATTTGTAGAATACATCTTGGAACTCCAGAGACTATTGTAGACTTTCTCAGTTGGTTCCAGTCTTTTGCCTTTCTGTTCAAGGCAAAGATTTGAAATCTATTTCTATTTCCCTTTTGAAATCAAGGCTGTGATTGATTTTTCTTCTTTAACTTTAATATAAGCCTGGGTAGGTTGGGCTGAGAGAGAGTAAGTGGTGGTTGAGTAAGGACTTCAGCTTGTCTAACATCCTAAGTATAGGGCAGTCTATAGGACAGAAGGTTACATTTGTCCATTCTTCTTTGTTTCCTCTTGTTGCTTAGCACTTTCTTTGTTCAATATTGCTAGAATATAAAATATCCTTACTGTTGTTCTTTTGTTCAGAACTCACAGGATGAAAAAACAAGATCTGATCACTGTGAAAATTTGATCAGCTTTGCAGTTGTTTCCAAAGATAATATTGCAAATTTGAACCAGCCTACTCTCTCTAACCACATTTTTGAATCAGCTTTCTTAGTAAATATATCCATTATTGGTGGCTTCAACAAGGAACTGACTGGGAGTCATAATAATTAGTTTTTGATATCATTCATAGTTTCAAGATTCCAGCTGTCTGTGAATATATACCATGAATTGTATTATTGTTGCTAGATCTCCCTAATGCATGGTTTGTTGAGTATGGTTTCATAACTGATATGGTCTTGTGAGTACTAGATGCTGCAGGTGTTTATATCAAAGTGTAGAGACTCTGCTCGACAAGAGACTTGTGTCAGTATCACCAAAGTGCCTTCTCCATTGCTGTGGTTTTAGCTTGATTCAAATTCATCTGCTGTCAGAGCTCCGGTAGTCACCTCCATTTAAATCATCAGTCTCTATCCAGATTTTTCAGAGCTTAAAGAAGATTTATTAGTAATGAATATGTTGATGCCACCTGCGTGTAGCTGACTCTGAGACACATCATTCATTTCATCCTTGACCCTGGTCTTTCCCCACCCCCTGGTTGTATCAAAATTCATATTCTCCAATGGGACACATCCATAGCCAAGAGTCATCGTGCTCTCCAGTTATAATCATGCTCTCCAGTTATAATTTTGTGTGCCAGAAAGTTTAGTTGCCTAAAAATTATCTATGAAAATATTTAAGAAATGAACTACTTTCCACTCTTGCTTTCTTCTGGCAACTCTAAAAGACCACAGAAATGTTTTATGAGTTGACATCTGCCTTTGACTTTATTTGTCAAATAAATATTTATTTCTAAATAGTAGGTCATTCTTTGGAAAGTATTTGCTGCTGAGATTATGCCAAGCATAAGCACACTTATACATCATGGTACACTGTGGTATGATAGTTACAATTTTTCTCCCTAATTATTTGCAGGGTCAAAATTGACAATATTATTTTGCCAGGCGGTGCAATAATTTTCTTGTGTCTGAAAGGAAAAGTATGCATGTGGATGGTATCCTCAACTGTGATGCAAGGAAAAAAAAGAAGAAAAGAAACTATGAATAGTTTGTTTATTTTTTATTAATGAAAAATAACTGGGACAAGTGATGACAATCCTTTTCAGATAGTTGACCTTGAGGGAAGCAATCCCTAAGATTCACAGTGAAGTTAATGCTATGCCAGCCAAGGTTGTGAACCCCTCATAAGACTTAGGTTGGGGTCAATAGTTCTCGGTAGTGCTTTTGATAGTTTAGATAGAGCCTTGAATGGAAGATAAGGGCTCACCTCAGTGGAATGATTTGACCAAGATATTTTGTAGGCCATTCCCATTCCAATTTTGTAGGCCATTCTTATTTTGTTGAAAGCAAATTATGTTATGACCAATGGGATTCATTTTCTCACTTTCCAATACTCCAGTTATAGGCTACCCTCTTGATGTTATACAGGAAGCCTTGAGGCAAAAAGTGCTTAAATTCAAACCACTGTAATGCTGTTGGGATATTATCAAAGGATGTTGACTGTTGTGAATGTGGCAAATCCATGTGGGAGATTAGAAAATTTATTCACAGAAAAAGCACTGTTATAGAAAAGCAACATATCAAATATTATCCATGCTTTTATGCAGCTAAATCAATCACCTACTTGGAATATTGTGCCCAGTGTTAGTCTTCAAAGAGGACTTCAAAAAGGATATTATACTATAGATCTTCTATGACAACCTTTATAGAAGGCCTTGGAGATCTGGCTAAGGGAGAAATAGAATAGAATACTTCACTGGCCAAGTGTGATTGAACACACAAGAGATTTGTCTTAGTGTAAATACACTGAGGGAATTACTTGTTTAGCAGAGTGATGGCTTTTGGGAAAAAACTGTTCTTGTGTCTAGTTGTTCTGGTGTGCAGTGCTCTATAGTGCCATTTTGAGGGAAGGAGTTGAAACAGTTTATGACCAGGATGTGAGGGGTCTGTAAGTATTTTTATAGCCCTCTTTTTGACTCATGCGGTATACAGGTCTTCGACTGAAGGCAGGTTGGTATTAATTGTTTTTTCTGCAGTCCTAATTATCCTCTGAAGTCTGTGTCTGTCCTGTTGGGTTGCAGAACCAAACCAGATAGTTATAGAGGTGCAGATGATAGACTCAATAATTCCTCTGTAGAACTGGACCAGCAGCTTCTTGGGCAGTTTAAGCTTTCTGAGTTGGCACAGAAAGAAAGAAAACAGGCTTAGATTCAACCCTAACCTGGATGTTTTAAAAAGGATCTTGAAAGAGAGCCTTTAAAAGATGTTCCTATTTAACTTCCCCAAATCAGTATAGTTAAATTGCAATCAGTCTGTAGAGATTCTTAGTCATCCAGGTCATGGTTGTTCCCAAAATGCTTTTTCAGGAGGCAATTTTTCAGGAGGCAACTTTCTTGTTTTTTCTTTTGAAGACGTTTCACTTCTCATCCAAGAAGCTTCTTCAAAGCAAGCCAGTCTTGGCCAGTATTTTCTACTCTCTGGAACATATTTGAAAAAGTATGTATCTTGCCTCTGGTAGTCCTTCTGTAGTTGCTGTAGCCCTGCAGTTGAAATTTATTTTTCAAGACCTCATTTTGTTTTCTTATTGTGCTTGTTTTGATCCTGCTCGTTAAATATTCAAAAAAGTATGTATAAGAAGGACATTAATAGGGAGATTGTTTTATGGAAGCCAATAAGCAGCAGGAAAAATCTAGTATGGCATTTTAGGAACTCTTTAATCTTCCAAACCTTGCAGTTGATAATTATGTATACTGGTGCAAAAAATAGTTTTTGGAAGATAGAGACAGTCAAGTGTAAACTGTCTTGCCAGGGCGAGATCTCATGTTGAAAACACAAGGTTTTTTTTTTTTAACCTTGTAGTCCCTGCCATGTTCTGACTGAGCTCTGTCGATGGTTGATCACACATGCTAGAAGTCAGGATGTTTCAATATGAAAGAGGCATGAATTTATGTCAATATTGTCACTGTTTTCAAAACACTTAAGGGAATGTGAAAATCAGCAAAAAGAATGGCACTGCATATTATTTAAACAGAATCTATTCTGCTATAGAAAGGGGAGAAAATGTAAAACACATTCCCGGTTTGGGGGGGGAGAAATATTTTTAGCAGTTTGCTAACACAATAGCAGGAACAGTTTTTGCACGTTTACCACCACTTGGCACACTGATATTTTCATTTAAGTCCCTGTAGAGTAATTGTCTATTCAGGTCATGGATGTCCCAAAAGTGCTTTTTCAAAACGCAACTGGACTTTGTTTTTCCTGGAAGATGTTTCACTCAGTGGTGGGATTCAATTTTTTTTACTTCCAGTCTGTGGGCATGGCTTGGTGGGCGTGACGGGGAAGGTTACTGTAAAATCTCCAGTCAGAGGTGGCATTTGCCGGTTTGCTGAACTTATCAAAATTTCCATTACCGGTTCTCCAGAACTGGTCAGAACCTGCTGGTTTCTGGTTTCACCTGGAAACACCTCTGGTTTCACTTTTCACTTCACTTCACTTAAGTTCTGGAAGAACTTCTGGAGAATTGAAGAAGCTTCTTGGATGAAGCTAAATGTCTTCCAGGAAAAAAAAAACCTGTCCAGTTGTGTTTTGAAAAAGAACCTTTGGGACTACCTACAGTACTTCTCTTTGTTATAGTACAGACTATAGCATAGACTAAATAAGAGTCCCTTTGGCTTGTTTTACATATTAAAAGCACCTATTTGTTATTTTTTTGTTTCTTTTTTAAACTTTTAAGAAGAGGTACATCAATTTTCAAACAGGTTCTTATTTAGCTTTAGACTAGTTCAAAATCTACTTTATTTCAGAAACAGTCTGTATTATGCATCTTCAGATTATGACCTGATTTTTTTTCTTAAACTTACATGTTGAACTTGATGATGACAGCTTTCTGAATGAGATGTAAATGGAAGCTGACCCAGTTTCTTCATTACTGATTATTCCCCAAGGCTCATGTGATTGACACTTATTGGTCACACTTCTCAATTTATGGAAAACATATCCCAAAGCACCTTTAACTTCCTTGACCTATTGATCCCGTTCTATTTTATCCTTACCCTGGTCTCCTTTTTCTTCTGTCACATCACTTGCTTTCTGTCTTTTTTTCTCTCCTCATTTCCCAACACACTCATACACATCAGCAACAATCATTAGGCAGTGGCATATGCCCTGGATAAGTGCTATCTACTAGGCACTACAGTTGGAGGAGAAGCAAGCACTTGGAGTCAAAGCAGCAACTGGGAGCAGAGTTAGTGGTGCTGCTGATGAGAGTGAGGAAATGTGTTTTATGTTTATGCCAGTATTTATTTCCATAATTGTCAGCCAGAGGAGAATTGTTCTGGTTTTTGTGTTACATTTATACTTACCAAGAAATAAATAAATGGAGACTAGTACAAATCTATTTCAAGCTATTTAGCTCTCATCAGCTAGCCATACCCTTCTGGGATTTGAACCTGGGCTGCTTACATATTAGGTAGATGTATTAACATCTAAGCCACAGGCCTTCGTTGCTTTGTTAGGGGAGAGATTAAGTGGCTTTTTTAATCAGGGCAAACTGGTCTACCCAAATATGTGATGGAACAGACTGCTTCTGCTTTTGCCTTTCAGCCCCAATCCAGGAGCCTTCACAGGCAGTTGCTTTCATGACAAACTATTTTTGTGTTAAGTTTATATTTACCGACAAAGAAATAAAGGGAAACTAGTATAGATCTATTTCAAGCTATCTACCTCTCATCAGCAGAAGCAGTGTGCTCCATCCCATATTTGGGTAGACCAGGTTGCCCTGATAAGAACCACTTAATCTCTCCTCTGGTATAGTCAACAAAGCCAGGAGACCCCATGACTTAGAGGTTAATACATCTACCTAATATGTAAGCAACCTGGGTTTGAATCCCAGAAAGGGTATGGCTAGCTGACAAGAGCTAAATAGCTTGAAATAGATCTATACTAGTCTCCCTTTATTTCTTTGTCAGTAAGCATAAATTTAACACAAAAATAGTTTGTCACGACAGCCTGTGAAGGTTCCTGGATTGGAGCTGAAAGGAGGAAGTGGAAGCAGTCTGCTCCATACCATATTTGGATACACCAGGTTTGCCAGATAAAACACACTGGCTCTCCTTGTTCCATTTTTTGTTTTTCACGTATGGCAAGCCGCTCTATTCTTCTTAAAAGTTGGGGCCAAAGACAGTTTGACTTTGATTTTCAAAGCTAGGGAAATGGTCATTCTTAGCCTCATGGGTTTAGCTCAATGATGGTATGCTACTAGTTCGGCCTGGTTCTGCCAAGCCGGTAGCAGTGATGAGCAGCAGAGACCGAACTGGTCTGTAGCCTCTCTGCTATTGGGCTCACCCACCTGCCCAGGCTCCCATACTCACCTTCAATGCGGCAGAGTGCAGGCTTCCAGGAGGTGAGTCAAAACACCTCCGTGCCTGTGCAAAGTGCGCATTTGGCAAACGCCCCCCCAAGCCACACCCACCAAACCAGTGGCAAAACTTTTTGAATCCCACCACTGTTTTAGCTGGCTCAACCTAACCATTAAAATGCTTAACTTCTGTGCCTTCCCATCTTCTAGCTAAACTTAAACCAAAGAGAATTAATGACTTGATTTCATCAACACTTTTTTTTAAGTTCCTTTCTATTCTCAAATCTGTCTTTTGAAGCATCTTTCCTTGGTGAGTATTTTTGTGTCCTTTCAATGAGCTTAATACAGGAATTACCTTAAAATAGATTTGAAATCCAGTGTAGTAGGCTTCACTGTTATTCTGGTTTGATGGCTGCATTTTGCGCTTCTTTTTCAGTTGACGAAAACAGTGAAATATGCAAAGCTTTTGTGTCTTTTTAGTGATCATTTCTATTAAGTAAAGATTTGACAACTAGCTCAATTTTCTGAAGAAAAGTTAGATTGGTGTCCTTATTAGTCTTGCTGTCATCTTAACTGAAGGGCAGAATTTTGACCTACTCACCATACTGAGCATGGCTGCAAAAATTCAGTCAGGTCATTTAATTTATTTGACAAAAATATCCATGTTCTCTCTTGGGGAAAGATGTTTGAAAAGACATACTTAATTTATTCCTTAATCTACATTCATACAAACCAGCAACCAGTCTCCTAAAGATTGCACAAAAACCCACAAATATTTTGCTCATTGAGCTATCAGTTGGTGCATCCCTTAGTTTTGTGTGTGGGCTGCTGTGCTTTGTGGAAACAAAGGTCACTGTGTTGAGGATCTGCTGTTGTGACTCAGAATTGTGATCATTTTTCAGACAGGCTTTTTCCACGTAACATTTTCAACTGGCTTTTAATAGCATTGCCTCTATGAACTATACATTTGGCAGGGCACATAACAAAACTAAAGTTGCATTAATAATATAGTAGATATGTTCAGCATAATTGATGTAATTGTACATGATATTCATTACAAGAAGTCCTTGACTTACAAATGTTTGTTTCGTGACTTTTTGAAGTTACAACAAAAAGTGACTTATGACCATTGCAGCATCCCCATGGTCATGTGATCAAAATTCAAATACTTGGCAATTGGCATGTATTTATGAAAGTTGTAGTGTCTTGGGGTCATGTGATCACCTTTTGTGACCGTCTTACAAGTAAAATCAATAGGGAATAGCATTACCACTTAGACTTAGAGTATATACCACCCCATATGGCATTAAAGCACTCTCTGGGATGTTTATAATCTCAGCATATTGCTCCCAACAATCTGGATCTTCATTTTACTGTCCTCAAAAAGAGGAAGGCTGAGTCAACTTTGAGTCCCGTCAGGATCAAATTCTAGGCTGTGGGCAGAGTTTGCCTGCAATACTGAACTTTAACTACTGCGCCACCAGGGCTCCAGAAGTTAGATTCACTTAACAACCACGCTACTAACTTCAAAACTGCAGTGATTCACTTAACAGAGGTGGCAAGAAAGGTCATAAAATGGACTCAAAGTCACTTAACAACTGTCTTGCTTAGAAATTTTGTGTTCAATAATTGTGGCCATAAGTTGAGTACTATAATTAAACCAAGGTATATGTACCTGAAATGCCTATATTCCCTTTTTTGTTCCCACTTTGATTTCTTTCTCATTCCTCTGTTGCCACTGTCCCCTTGTACATTGCACACCTTAATGTCCATGTAACTCTCCTTCTTGTGGTATTGTTAAAAATACTCCAGATTATAATGTCATTGAAATCAATGTGCTAGGTATATAATTCATCTATATTGTTATTACAGGTCACAAGGGCATCTTAGTGGCATGAAAATTCTGTCCCTGGAGAGCAATTATGCCTAGGCAGATGAAATTGGGCAAAGAGTTGGAATCCAATTCAGTCAAGGCAAGCAAAGGTTAAAACTCTATGAAGTTAATCATGATTCAAAGTGACTTTATGGATTGTCACATGTTTTCTTGGCAACATTCAGGAAGTATTTTGACCTTGCTCCTTCCCAGTCTAGCCTACAGCCCTGGAATTTCCTGGTGATCACCCATCAATTTTTGCCACTGCTGATATCAGCACAGCAGGGTGCCTCACGAGAAAACCTATTTGAATTAAGGGTACTGAATTCAGCACCACGGAGAGCTACAGTTGAGTTTTGCCAATTACAGAACTTGGTTACTATATGAATGGGCCTTAGATCTGGAATTACCATTGTAAATTGTGCCTGTCATTAACCAAATCATCATGTTGCTGACCTGATTTTACATTTTTCATAGGATCCTTAAGTGAACCATATGGTCATTAAGCAAACTCTTTGTTTGCAAAGGTGTTTTTGTCAGCTCTGCAGCTATGTTGAGCTCTGAGCCTGTCTATTGAGATGAAACTGCTTCTCTCTTCTTGCTTGCCTGCTGGTCTATTATTGAAGATGAAACGAACTTGCTTGCTTGCTGAAGACTGGAGCCCTGTTCTGAACTTGCAACATGTTTCTGTTTGAGTTTGCTCCATGTTGGAGAAATCTACAACTGGTTTGTAAATTCTACTTATGTTTATAAAGATGTTAAATGAAGCATCAGCCATCTGTGTTTATTTTTCTGGTGCTGAATTATCACTGCAAAACTCTCAATAGCTTTTTGCTGAACACCAGAAATAAATGTCTGTTCCTCGCAAGGAAAAAATTGAAAATTGTGGTTGCATGACTGCAGAATGCTGAGAATATCTGTAAATACAAACCAGTTGTTGAGAACACAAAATGGGATCATATGACTGAGGGATGGGGATGCCATTGGAACTTTGAATCAATCATCACCTGTCCCAGATATGTTGTAAGTACTTTTGGGGGAGGGTTTTATCATAACTTTAGATAGTTGCAAAGTGACCAGTTTTAAACAAAGGGCTATCTGTACTAGGAAGATATTGTCTTAGCATCAGCTAAAGCTACTAAGTGAATGGCGATGATGTAATTTTCTCCATTTCTGGAAGAGCTAGATGGACTGTTTAAAAGCCCTCATCTGCTTGTTACAGTTATGTAAAAACATATGAACATTTGGAAAGGAAATAAACATTTTGAAGGACTTTTAACATCTGACCAAAGAACATTATGACAAGTTTAAAAGTACCCTGAATATAGAACTAAACATCCTTTTCTGGGAAAAAATGGTTTAACCCATATCTTCATCAGAGCTAAGAATCTAAAAGACTCATTTTCCCATAAAATGACATTTTGCAAATCCCCAAAGAATTGCAAAATGGATCCAACCACTCTGGGGTCTTGGGGTTCAAGGAACTGCAAAAGGAATGTAACTAGCCTGCACAAAACACCTGACTTATCTTTCTGTTCTGTAATATATTCATGAGCTGTTTAAACTCCAAAAAGTCTAGGAATTGGAGTGGAGAAACAAGGATGACATGTGAATTGCAACAATCCACCTGCCTGTTTTGAAGTTAACTACAACATAACTACTTGCAAATTCAAGAGTGAAAAAAGAAAGCACTGACTTCAAAATGAAATGAAGTGCATGCTGTTGAAAATCATAATAATTTTTAGAACAGCCATGTTTTTAGAAATCAAAATCTAGGGAAGGAGGAG
The DNA here is from genome assembly GCA_004320025.1 of Laticauda laticaudata. Taxonomy (NCBI): domain Eukaryota; kingdom Metazoa; phylum Chordata; class Lepidosauria; order Squamata; family Elapidae; genus Laticauda; species Laticauda laticaudata. The sequence continues at coordinate 9,776 of BHFT01028579.1, forward strand.
GAATTAGTAATAACTGGGAAATGTAATCAACCAAGTGATGGGTTTGATTCTTGACTTCTAGGTTAAAACTCCACAAGTCCATAAATCTCAAAGGTAGGGTGCCCAAACTTATAAGCCTAACCTAACTTCAAGTATTAGGAAGATATGTGATAATCACTGTATAATTGTGTTATATCCTTTGAAGAATGAAAGCAATCCCCACGTTTTTGATACTTTTAAAATGAATACAGTATTGAAATTCTCCATTGGGTTTTCAAATTATGTGTTACAAAGGTAATTTGTTCCTTCTTTCCATAGAAGATTGTCCTTTTCATTTTTTTATACCTAGCTACATTATAAATTAAATGTAATTATGAATTGTTTAAGGCTTAGCTAAAATAGCTTTCACTGGTGTGCATTTTTAATTTCCTTATTTTGGGGGGAAGGGATGTCACCCCAACAACTGCATGTCTAAATTTTAGGATAGTTTAATTCCTGTATGTACATTACCTTTTTTCACACTTTTGTGCCCTGCTATCCTTCTCCAAATTGAGTAATTTCTAACAAAGCTAGAGAAGATCTTGCATTGCTCGCTTCTGGCAAGCATATGCAGATATCTCTGATATATCTCATGCTAAAACTGAGAACTGATTGTTTTCCAGAGACGTGCACACAAACCGTTAATTTTCCAGGAGATTTATTTTGCCCTGGGCCACATTTTGTCAAACCTCTCTCTGCTACCTTGCCAAGTAAACCACTTTGAAAGCTTTCAATAAAGAGAGATGGGCTCCAGCACGAGTCCAAAAACTTAGAAGACAAAACCTCAGGTCCTGGTGACAGACCCAGATTGGATCCTGCAACATTATTCTGGGACGTCTGTGGAGAATCTCACTCACCCAGGTCAACAATTCTCATCCCTCTAACTCAGTGATGGTGAACCTTTTTGTTGGGGTGTACCAATAGCACATGCACACACAACACTCCCACCCCGCCCCCTTACTTACACTGCACATTGTGCATGTATCCCAGCTGACCATTTTGGACCATTTGAGGCCATTTTCGCCCTCCTGGAGGCTCGAGGGAAGCCTCTGCAGCCTCGGGAGGCTGAAAAACAGGCCTTCTAGAAATACTGAAAGTGCCTGTTTTCAGCCTCCGGAGAGCCTCTGGAGCCTGAAAACAGGCCCATTTCAGCACTTCTGGTAATTTTGGAAGGTCTGTTTTTCAGCCTCCTGAGGCTGCAGAGGCTTCCCTTGAGCCTCCAGGAGGGCGAAAATGGCCTCAAATGGCCCGAAAATCAGCTGGGAGGTGCGTGCATGTGCAGTGCAGGTAAGTTTGACTGGGGCTCGTGTGCCCACACAAATGACTCTGCGTGCCACCTGTGGCATGTGTGCCATAGCTTCGCCATCACGGCTCTAACTATTGAACATACTGGATAAAGTTAATATGAGCTGTAAAACAGGGTGTTAAATTTGGAAATAGCTACAATACAGAGATCAAATAAACCTTGTGTGGAAAAACCTGAGAAACTGAATTGATGATGAAACTTAGAAAGAAGAGATCTGATTCTCAATTCACCCATTTCAATGCTATGCTGCCAGAAGATAGCACCATATAGTTCCTCCTCCTCCTCCTCCGTCCTCCCTCCTTCCTCCTCTTCCTACTCCTCTTCCTCCTTTTTCTTCCTCATCTTCCTTCCTCTTTCCCCCTCTCTGTCTTTCCTCCATCCTCCATCCTCCTCCTCCTCTTCCGTCTACCCTTCCCTTCCCCCTTTCCTCCTTTTACAAAAAAATAACAGAGGATAAGGAGCCCTACATCTCTGACACTGGGGTTAAGAGGAAGGATGCACTCCTTAAAAAAATAGGTTATCGAAGGGAAAATTAACAAGTGACACATCTAGGCAAAAGGTGGAATTAATATATAAATTCAAGGCTTCTCAGAAAGGGGGGTTGAGACCTCCAACCTTTATTCGGTACTCTCAGCCTGCTTGCCTCTGGAGCACTTAACAAGATTTATTTTTGACTGTATTATGAATTACACTGCTCTGATTAAAGAAACTTTGATGAGAGATCTAAAGATTTCAGAGTGCAACGGACTGTAAGTTCGATTCATAAATTCCTGGGCTGAGCATAATTTTCCCTTGAACCTGAGCACTTTTTTTCTCTTTCTCCTTCAACCCCCTATTTCTATTATACTTAGAATGATCTGGTAAAAACAGAAAGCTGTTTTATTGTCCTTTGAAAACTTCAGTTGTCATGCGTGATAGGTAAAAAGAGAAGATCACCCCCTTTTTGCCATAGGCACTTAATAGTCTCTATTCCCTTGATAAACTCATCAAGTTACCAGGTGTCATTCGAGTTCATGTAGAATGAGCTGCTTTGACTTCTTGTTGTTGAACTTTTATTGCACTATGTACCATTCTATGATGCTGTTGTTTTATGCTCCTGTTCAAGTGTACTAAGAGATCTACCTCTTTGAACTGCAGATGCTGGAGACTGCATTGGAGAGCTTCTGATGCTCTGGGAGAGTTTTAGTTTAGCTTGTTTTAGGATGGTAAACTAATGATTTTCATTTGGCATTAGATGTCATTCCATTACCTGTAATCATTAGCCATCCTTTGGCTGAAGCAAGTTAGAATTCCAAATTTTGTCAGTGCAAACAGATAAAGTGAAAAGGATGGACAACTTTTTGGATCATTGAATGTCACTTTGCATGGTCAGTTGCATCTCCAGGGCACAGGTCTATGGCCTGTATATCTTTGTTGAAGGTGTCTTGCAATCTCTGTTTTGGACACCAGGATGGTCACGAGCCATTGACTTCTAGTTGGTAGGCAGTCTTGGCCATGGTAGAAGGTCCTGCTGTCTGAACATTACAGAATTACAGAATAACAGAGTTGGAAGGTATCTTGGAGGTCTCCTAGTCCAATCCCCTGCTCAAGGAAGGAGATCCCATACCATTCCACACCAATGGTTGCCCAATCTCTTCTTAAAAGCCTCCAGTGATGGAGTACCCATAGCTTCTGAGGGCAATCTGTTCCACTAGTTAATTGTCAGGAAATCTCTCCTTAATTCCAGGTTGCTTCTCTCCTGGATAAATTTCTACCCATTGATTCTTGTTCTGCTTTCAGATGCTTTGGAGAATACGTTGACCCCCTCTTCTTTGGGGAAGCCCCTCAAATATTGGAAGATGCTACAGTGTCACCCTTTAGTCCTTTCTTTCTTTCTTTCTTTCTTTCTTTCTTTCTTTCTTTCTTTCTTTCTTTCTTTGTCCTTGCAGTTTGGCATGTCTCTCTCTATATATGGACAAAGTCAGAGAGCAGCATATATATACATACATACATATGTGTATATATGTGTATGTATATGCTGTTCAGCTTCCTTTGGGTATTATCCCACGTCATTGTAGTTGTGCTTTTAAAGTTGTAGCAACATTTTGGCAGAATCTCATCTGCCATCATCATGTATGTGTATATATATATGTGTGTGTGTATGTGTATGTGTATGTGTATATGTATGTAGCATGTGTATATGGATATGTATATAGCATGTGTATATGTGTGTACAGTTTTGGGAGAAGGCAACAGAATTTCATTTTTAATGTGTGCCAGTGTGCCCACAGAAAAAATGACAATGACAATAAATAGATCTATCTATCTATCTATCTATCTATCTATCTATCTATCTATCTATCTATCTATCTACATCTATCTATCTATCTATCTATCTATCTATCTATCTATCTATCTATCTATCTATCTAATAATGGGTTCATTAAAATTATCAAACTATATTTTTTACAGTGTTAAAATCATTAGGTATATATCTGAGCTCCATTTGTGTCCTTAATAAATGCACATATTGATAGGTATTTTCTTGAGAAGGAAGCTCTCAGAGAAATGGAAATCTTTTTGTCAGGATCCACTTTCAGTATGAGTGAAGTTTATTTTTGACTTCACAGCTTGCCACAATATATTATTTTCCTGAAGGCCACAGTTAAAACATTTCAATATATTTATTCTTAATAAATCAATTCCAGCGACATGTATGCAAACTACTATAGAGAAAAAAATGAAAAACTATTGATCGGAAAAAGAAACCAATATTATTTCTTGCTTGACGTTTCTGGATCCATCAAAAGTTCTTTATAGTCATGCCAAATATAAGAAAATGAATAACAGTTTTTTTTCCCTTTTATAAATGCTCCAAATGTTGCCATATCTTGGCACATCTTCTTAACACCGTTAAGTGCTGGTATATACATGAATAAATGAAGGATGGATTGTTAGATGAAGCACAAAAACCATTAGCAATACGGTTGTGGTCTGAATAAAGCAACATTAATTTTTAAAAAGAACTTATTCAGGGACTTGAGGAAAACACTGAATGGAGGAACATGAAAATACAAGCAATGCTTTGTGGATGATTATTTATGGCATCTCTGTCCATAATCTAGGAATATATGTTCAAAATTATTACTGGACAATAAAAGAATTTTCATTAGGGTGGAAATTACATGGATGTCAACATCTGAAACTTCATTTGTTTGGAGTCATAGCATGAGGAATTGAACATAAGTTTAATAAAGCATCATGTGCAACTTTTAGCAAGCCCAGTTAAAAGAAAGAGTGCAGAGAAGGGCAACAAAGATGATAAAAGGTCTGGGGACTAAAGCATATATATAATGCACTCAATTCTTAAAGGAACTAGGTATATTTAGCCTAATGAAGAGAAGACTGGGAGAAGAGGGGTTTGACTTGTTCTCCAAAGCACCGGAGGACAGGACAAGAAGCAAGGTATGGAAGCTTGTCAAAGGGACATCCAACTTGGAATTAAGGAGGAATTTCCTTACAGTAAGAACAATTCATCAATGGAACAGCTTGTTTCCAACAGTTGTGGCTGCACGATCGATGGAGGTTTTCAAGAAAAGATTGGATAGCTGGGATGGAATAAGATCTCCTGCCCTAGAAGACCTCCCATCTAGATTCTATGGTTCTATATAAGATTTTCATTGTTGAAAGATTCTCCCTCCATAAGTGTTTGATGCCAAATTTACCACGTTGAACCAAGCAGGGATTCCTGCTATTTTCATCAGGAAGGAAAAGCTATTTTTCAGATGGCTTTGCCCTACTTCTCATTCTTGAACCTAAAACCATGATGATGAACCTATGGTATGCTTGCCACAGGTGGCACGCAGAGCCATTTGTGCTGGCACATGAGCTGCAGACAAACTTACCTCACTGCGCATATACATGTTTCACAGCTGATTTTTGGCCAGTTTGAGGTCTTTTTTGGCCTCCCAAAGGCTTGAGGAAGGCTTCTGCAGGCTTCTGCAAGCTTTGCAGGCTGAAAATTAGCCCCGTTTCATCACTTCCGGTATTTTTAGAAAAACAGGTAATGATGAAACAGGCCTTGTTTTTGGCCTGCAAAGCTTGCAGAAGCCTGCAGAAGCCTTCCTCAAGCTTTTGGGAGGCTGAAAAAGGCCTCAAGCAGCCCAAAAATCAGCTGTGAGATGCAGTGCAGATAAGGGGGCGGTGGTGGGGATTGCATGCACATGCATAGGGGGTGTGGGGGGGCACGCATTGTCTTCTGGGTGCTGGCACATGAGCGTGAGCATGCAAGCGGGTGCATAATTTTTGGCACAGGAGCCCAAAAAGGTTAGCTACCACTGACCTAAGAGATCAGGTTAAAAAGGATTAATATTAGCAGCTTTTTCCTGGGGAGAATCAAGGGAAGAATGAATTCATAGAGATCTTGGTGTTGCTCAGAAGAATTTTACCCTGGAGAAAAAGGCACAGGATTAATTAGGAGATGTAACCAAAGAAGCATGAAAAAAAACCTGAGAAGTATTACATTATACTGTAGCTAGAACCCACCTTTCCTGTGGTAGCAAACAACACATGCAAGGACATTTCTTTTCAGTTTATCCCATATCTTTACAGCAAACCTAAATTGTAGTTTGGGATTGAGAGAAAGTGACTGTTTGGCTGTTCTATTGAATTCCATGATGGAAAGAGGATTTGAATCTAGATCTCCCAAATTGCAGTCCAACACCTTAATCACTATATTACACTGTCCCAAAGTGCTTTTTCAGGAGGCAACTGGACTTTCTTTTTTCCATTTGAAGATGCTTCGCTTCTCATCCAAGAAGCTTCTTCAGCTTTGACAGGATAGTGGGGAATGGAAGGATTTATATTCCTTGCAGACAGCTGGTCATTTGCCTCCTTTTAGAGCAGGGGTATCAAACTCGTGGTGTCATCATGTATCGTGACTTTTTCCTCTTTCACTAAACCAGGATGGACATGGCCAGCATGTGATGCACCCGGCCCATGGGCCACAAATTTTAGAGGATTGTTGAAGGACTTGGATGTTTATGTGTGTCCTCAGCAGAGGTGGTATTCAGCAGGTTCTGACCAGTTCTGGAGAACCAGTAGTGGAAATTTTGAGTAGTTCGGAGAACCAGCAAATACTACCTCTGACCGCCCCCGCCCCCATCTATTCTCTGCCTCCTGGGTCCCAGCTGATTGGCTGGTTCTTCTTTTGTTGCCCTGCACAGGAGAATGGAGCTGGAAAGCAGGTTAGTGGGGTGGGGAGGGAATGGGGATTTTGCAATAACCTTCCCCTGCCATGCCCACCTAGCCATGCTCACCAAGCCATGTCCACAGAACCAGTAGTAAAAACATTTGAATCCCACCACTGGTTCTCAGGGTCACCTGATTAATGCTCCTGGTTATATCACACTGTATTTTCCTTGAGGAAATGATGGGAGATTATGTATCTTGTACTTTGAGCTAAGAATTGTAATTTTGGATCTGTTTCAGCAATCTGTTTAATTATTTGTATTTAGTTTGACATGTCCAAATATCTACCATCCTGTTAGGTTAAAGATTTGCACCCAGCTACATGTTTATTCATTTGTCTTACTTGTACTTGTGCTGGCATGATGTTTTAATCATAGGAATGCATTGTTGCCTATTTCTTCTTGGTACATGTTTACAAAGCCTCCCTTTCCGCTTCTTTTGTGTTAAAAGAAGAAGAAAAAGAGAAGTTTCTCCTGTGGAGCATTGCCCAGAATTTCTGTATAGAGATAACACATTTTAATGGGGAAAAAAAGTGAAATCGCAGAGGAATAACTTACATTTCTTCATTTGTGGCAGTTAGACAGAAGTCAAGGGTGGGTTGGTGTTTTTTTGCTCAATAGTCATTCTTTATCAAATGACCAACATTTCCACCTTGGTTGCTGGCATTCTGAAAATGAATTTCATTTTGTAGAACGTTTAAGCGTATAAGTGACACAATTGTTCTGATAAGTTTGAGCAGCTAGAGGAAGCCCCTTAAGGGAACATCACCTGTTCGGAAGCACTTGGAATTGCCAAGGTTCAGTAACAATGTTTTTCTGCCTCTGAGAAAGCTCTGGGAGCTTGTTAATTAGACGTCACCTACACCTGTTCATTGGAAATTGTAGCCTCTCCAAAAGGCCTTCTGCAGGAGGCATTAGTCACTATACCCAAATGCCATATTAATGCTGAAAGCAGGCATGAAGTTCATTGTGAACCATTCAACCCATTAATTCCAGATAGTATTCTTTTAATTCTATAGGGTTGGGTGTGTTTGTATAGTTCCTTTATTCAAAACAGAATGAGCAATGAATTACAGGGAATGTGTTAAACCTCTTGGATTACAGCTCATGTGAGCCAACCAGATTTGTCCTGAATTTATGGAAAAACTTGCCTCCAGAAGTTGTGGCTGCTCCAACACTGGAGGTTAGAAGAGATTGGACAACCATTTGTCTGAAATGGTATAGGGTTTCCTGCTTGAGGAGAAGTTTGGACTAGAAGACCTCCAAAGCCCTTACCAACTCTCCATAAACTCTGTTATTCTGTTACTCTTCTTCCTCCATCTGTCAGGCTTCCTCATGACAAGCTGGGAATAAAGCAGATGATTCTCACAGATGTAGGGAAACATGATTAGAAACTAATCTTTGGAAAAGGAAAACATTACAAGGCATTGAGCATCTTTGAGCAGTGGGAGTGAGAGGGCAGAACTTGGTGTGTACTCTGGCTTCAATTTGTCAGAGCATTTGGCAGTGTGACTACCTTTATGAGATAACCAAGGAGCGACACACAGCACACAGCAACTTAGACATTATCCATGGTTTAATAGGTATATACAGATAATATATACGTGGTAGCAAAATACCTTTTCAAGCAAGCTTTCTTCTTCTTAGCACACAGAGAACTTCTGCACTGAATGCTGGCTACAAGGAAAGAGAACCACACCCTCTAATGGCTGCCTTTTATATATACACCTCAAGGGGATCTTTTCTCGCCAGTCTTAAAGGGAAATAGCCATACTCTGCTGAATCACCCTTGTTACATCAGCCATACTTACATCAGATTCAGAGCATCAAGTAGCAGCTATTCACTGCTGGTCAGTTCTTAAATCTGAATACCTTAACCCAGTTCATGCCCTTAAATTTAATTATACTGATTTATAGCTTATCTCTCCATTTATCAATTTGCAAGATAGATCTTCTTTATGTCCTGGAGGCAGATTTGAAAGGAACATTAGAAGGGAAGGGAAGTGCCTACTCATCGTACACAATGATATTGTTCCATCAACAAGGGATACCACGAGATAAATCCCCCCCTCAAGTGTTGATAGGCTACATTCAAGGAAATGGGCAAATATGTTAAAATTATCACAGTCTTCCCTCTATGCAACACAAATGGAACACAGAAAAACACGCAAAAGATTTTTGTTACAATGAACAAATGCATTTGCCTGCTATTCTGGTTAAAGAGGTTGGAAAGAATGGAATAATTCATGATCTGCATGATTTTCCAACTTTGTTCTAGATCAATAGTCTCCAACCTTGGCAATTTTATGACTTGTGGATTGAATTCCCCAGATAGTATGGATGGAAGGGAGATCTCCACATTTTGGGCCTTTTTCAGGCCACAGGTTTCTGTCACTTGGTAGCAGGTTTCCCTCACTTTGGTGGAGCATTTGAGGTTGCCAGTGACAATTATGGGCTTGTGCATCATGGCTGGCTGAAGAATTTGGGAGCTGAAGTCCACAGGTTACCAAGGTTGGAGAACCCTGTTCTAGAACAAGATTGGAAAAGCATGCAGATCATGGATTCTTCCATGCTTTCCCAACCCATTTAACCAAAATAGCAGGCAAACACTTTTTTTTTTCTAGATCCCATGGAGCAAGTATAAACAGTATAGCACCAAGTCTGGGAGAAGATAAATGCATCTACTTCTTTTCCTTGGCTTCCAGCCACCGCATTCAGTAGCTGCTGATTTTCATCTTGTTTCACCTGCCTCTTGTAGCACAAGAGAGGTTAAACAACAATTTGTGATGTGCTGTCTTACTGCCATATGGTATTGTGCGTACAGTATTAGTTGCTTAAAGTGAATTCATCAGCATAGTTGGCACAGAACCAGTATATACAGCCATGAGTTAAGATTTGTAGAGTTAATGAGATTATTTATTTTTGTTGTTGTTTCAATGGTTTTAGGGAAAGAATGAATACTTTTCCTCTTCCACAATATGCAGGTCCATGTTATGCAGTTTAATATTAATATTATGCAGAAAAGGCAGCTTTGAAAGAAATTCCCAGTTTGCGTTGCAGGAAAAAAAAGAGAGAGACTTAGGGCTGTCTATTGGATGGGTATGGTTCACATTACTGGATTTTTACAGGTAGTCCTTGACTTATAACCATCACTGAGCCCAAAATTTGTGCTGTTAAGTGAGATATTTGTTAAATGAGTTTTGCCCCATTTCTTGCCACAGTTGTTAAGTGAATTGCTGCAGTTGATATGTAAGTTACAGTTGTTAAGTAAAACCACACTGACTTTGCTTATCAGAAGGTCACAAAAGGGGATCACGTGAGCTTGGGACACAGCAGTGGTCATAAGTATGAGTCAGTTGCCGAGCATATGAATTTTGATCACAGGATCACAGGGAATGCTACAAAGGTCGTAGGTGTAAAAAATGGTAATAAGTCACTTTTTTTTCAGTGCCATCGTAATTTGGAATGGCCACTAAATGAACTGTTGTAAACTGAGGACTACCTGTGTCTTAATCTACAGCCAAGATAACTTTTCAAAGAAGTTTCAATTAAGGTACAATATGATGGTCATTCCGAGTATTTGCTTCCAAAAGCGAAGACGGAATAGGAGACCATGGTTTGTGTGTGTGTGTGTGTGTGTGTGTTTGTGTGTAAAGATGACAACTAATGATGACATTTGTTGTTCTCTCTCCTCTACTAGATGAGAAAATAAGTTATAGGTGAGCAAGCCCAAAGAGATCTCAGAAGGTGTCACTTCCTGGTTTTCCTTGTTTAAGTTTGCAAATCAAGCAAGTTTGAGGTTGATTAATATGTGGATACAGAGATGGGATTCTAACAATTTGAATCGGTTAGAGCGAACTGGATATTAAGTTTTCACCTGGATCACCGAACAGGTATTTCAACTGACCAGCTGGCCCCTCCCACCCTGCCCCTCCCCTCCCAGGAGTCTCCACATGATGCAAGTAAGTTCAGGGTCCACGTGGAGGCTCTGGAAGGGGGGAAAATGGGCCTTCCGAAAGTCCAAAAACAGTCCTGTTTCCGGCTTCTGGGAGGCCTCTAGAGCCCTGGGGAGGCTATTTTTACCCTCCTAGAGGCCTGGGGGAGGCCTTCAGGCCCTTGAGAAGATGGAAAACAGCCCTCCCAGAAGTTCTTGTAGGCCATATCCACCATGGCAACACCTACCCAGCAACCGGACAGTGAACCGGTTCCTGGGATTTTTGAACCCCACCCCTGTGGATAGGACATTATTAGCAAATTCCTGGGTTTGTAGGCTAAACTAGGAGTTTAAAAAAGGAACAGGGATAAAGTGATGGCAAAACCATTTCCATACTGTGGCCAAAAATTCTGTATGGATGTGTGTACAAAAGTATCCGGAATTGAGGTTGACCAAAATGAGTCTATCCACTCATCCATTCTTGATTTATCAAACTAAGAGTAACACACTTTCTTCTCTCCTTTTCTTTCTTTTATTCCTTGGATTTGTATTCTGCCTTGCTGGATTCTAGTTTCCTTCAGGGTTCAAAGTGGGAATCCTGTTTCTAAATGCTGGACACAGGATATTAAGGCAAATGATGTGTGTCACTAGACATATCCTTGAAACTTGCTGATGTAGGTTTCTTCTACTTTTAATTTTTCAGGATAGTCATTTGATGCTGCAAAGCATTGTCCTGTTTTGACAGCTGCTTTGGTGTAGTAGTTAATGACACTTTTTAGAAACCAGGAATCTGAGAGTTCTAGTTTTCCCTTGGACACAAAGCTGACTTTGGCCAAGTCACTCAGTTTCAGCTTCAGGAAGAAGACAAACATTGCCAAGAAAACAATATTGACTTATCTAGACAGTTCCTAGGAGTGAGGAATGTTGTGAAAGTTCCACCATTACTCATCTTTATAAGAATGTCTTTGGGCTCTTAAGCAGATAAAAGTATTGTATTTTTCCACCTATAAGATGCTCTCATGTTTCATGTAGCGTAGGGGTATCAAACTCAATTTCATTGAGGGCCGCATCAAGGCTGTGGTTGACATTGGGGGGGGTCAGGTGGGCATGGCTGACTGGGCGGGTGTGACCAACTTGACGCCATTACCCAAACTGCTGCCATGTTTCATCTTCACATTGAGTAGACCAGGCCTTAGCCACACTGGCCTGATGTTTCCTCTTTGCACTGGGTAGATTGGGCTGAAGCAACATGGGCCCTTACATTTTCTAGGACAGCCCGATGGGCTGGATCCAACCACATCATGGCCTTGTGTTTGACATCCCTGTGATACAGGAAGCAACTGCAATAGAGAGGAATGATAGAGCTGCATATAAGGTAGAGCTGGAGGAAGGAGATGGGCCACGTCTTCTCCTCTCGGCCTCCTGTGTATAAGACACCCCTCTATTTTCAAGCAAATATTTTTAAGAAAAAGTAGCGTCTTATACACAGAAAACTACGGTATCAGGAACCTGCTTCATTTGGAGATATGTTTGATATTTGGAAAACAAAACCCCTCAAACAGATTAGAAATAGCATAGAAACAATTTCGGTTAATTTTATTTTAGCTCCCAAAATTAGAAAACAACTTGCTCATAAATGAGTGTTTGTGGTTGGTTATGCTACTGTCAGAAAAGATCCTGATATTGGGAAAGATTGAAGGCAACATGAGAAGGGGACAACAGAGGATGAGATGGTTAGATAGTGTCATTGACACAATGAACATGAGTTTGGACAGACCCCAGGAGACAGTGGAGGATGAGGGACTTGGGGTTGCAAGGAGTCAGATAGGACTGAACAAATTTGAAGGCAATTAATTTGCAAATGTCTGCATTTCACCTTTCCAAGCAGCCATTTTAGGAGGGCACCTATAGGCCTTCAGAATTTTATCTGCACCCCTGTCCTCAAATTGTGTTCCTGTGTAATCTGTGGAATTAAGGTGAGATAGTTTCATATTCAAGCTTATCAACAGTGCCTAAACTGCAGCTGGAAAATTGAAGAGGTCATAGGCTTGTTAAAAGCCACCAAGTGATTGTTAAAGCTGGGTGGAGAACCTCAGCTTCCCACCTCAAAAACAAACATTCCATGAGTTGAAATGCACCCAGGGCATAGAAATCACAAATGCTTTTTAATTGCCTGAACATGTACATCCATCAGGTGGACATATTTACGCCCCAGTCTCCTGCCTAAGTTAAGGAGGGTGGAAATTTCTCAAAAGCTTTTCATGCGTTACATCCTGAAGTTGGATAGGAACCTCCCTTCCACCCTTTCATTTCTGCAATAATCATAGCAGACCATTTCTTTACCAGACTTCAAACTAAGTTCTATTGCAGTTTAGTCCAGGGGTCAGCAACCTTAAACACTCAAAGAGCCACAAAGGTCCTAATCAGAAGTCCCCCTGTTCAATTCTGGAGCTGACCAGAAGTCCAGTTCCCCCACCATAGAGTCTCCTCCAAGCACGGCGTCTTTTTTCCTCTACCTGTCCTAACCCAAAGGCCTATCAATTATGGAGCCAACCAGAAACAGGGAGCCACAGCAGAGGGATGAAAGAGCTACATGCAGCTCCAGAGCTGCAGGTTGCTGACCCCTGGTTTAGTCACTTTGACCAAAAAGTATAGTCTGAGAGGATGTTCCAGAGGACATTGTCCAGCAAAGATTCCTACTCAACTGTGTCACCTAGACTAGGACTACAAATTTACCTATCATTTAGAGGGGGAAACAGCAGATTGGGGATTACTGGAAGTGTTTTGTTTGAGTATCTCCAACACAGAGAGTAGCCATCACAAAACAGGACCTGGGAGCCCGTTTTTGTTGGCAGAGTACTTGGACTACCATTGACCCTTAACATGAGTGATGACATGCTGGGCATGCCCATCCTGGCCACGCCCACCCCGGCTACTCAAGGTCAAACACAACTCTGATGCACTCCTCAATGAAATTGAGTTTGACAACCCTGGTATAAAGGCTAGGTCACACTGGCCGACAGATGCAAAACGTATGCAAAAAGGACACAGCGGACAAGCAAAATTTTAGGGGTGGCTCCATCCGTTGTTATCCGCTCTCAAAAGTGCCCCAAATTTGCATAAACAGAATGGAAAACAACAGAAA
>BHFT01028580.1:0-26416 GCA_004320025.1 Laticauda laticaudata
ATGGCCGTTTGAGAAACCACACCCAATTGCATGTTCTTGCATTCCCTTAAAGAGACAGTATTAAAATGTCTTTCCTGTTTATATATTTCTTACCCAAATACCTGTTAGGTGACTTATATTCCTACAGGATCCACACTAGAAGAAATTAAATTTTATGTTGACAGATTTTTGGAAATACTAAGAATGAAAAATAGGAGCAAATCAACACATCACTGTTGCTATTTGAAAAATACTCAGGATGTGTACAAATTTATAAGAGAATTTTTATCAATGTATCATTCTGTAAAGTGTAATGCTGAAGTCTGTAAAGTGTAATGCTGAATTCATTATCTGTGTGCAATTTCAAAATGTAATACATTTATATAATAAATTTATTTCATGTATTCTTCCTAGTGTTATTCCTGCGCTATGGCAGGGTGCTCTTAAAACTCCATTTTTATAACTCTATCCCTTAATTTGGGGTAGAATGACTGGATGGAGCAGAGTGTTTATTGGCTGGATACCCTTCCTGATGCCAAGTGGAGTTTGCAGCAGCTATTTTTTTTCTTTGCACCTTAGGGAGAGAAATATATGCCACTATCTAGAATTGAACTCTCAACCTTCTGAGTGGGAAGTGAACATCTTCACCATTAGGCCACCATGCCACTTGAATATATATGGATATGAAATGATATCAACAATATTTATTACTATCTGTATCTAAAACTGAGAATTGGATACTCATAGCATCATTGAAATAGGGTGTGTCCTTTAAAACCAATCTTTTCAAAATAACAACACTTTAGTATGATAATCATTCAACTAAGCTTCAGCCGCTGATGCAGAAGCAGGTTGAGTTTTATTCATTTAATTATTAATTTGTGTGCTGCTATGATCAAGTCCAATTTGAAATTGACAGAACATGCCAGTAAGATGTGCTACTTGTGATTGGAGATTGGAATGTCAACAATGGAAACATGAAAGAAGAAAATTGGATTGTATAGTTTAAGAAATAAAAAGCAGAAGATCAACTAACCAATTTCTGCCACTCCACTGATTTATTCATAGCTCATCTTCATTGCCTTCCAGCAACCAAAATGATGTCTCTGTGCATGGACGCACTAGAAGGAGTGTATAGAAATCAAACTGACTATATTATTGCTAAAAGGAAGTGCACAATTATAGTATCAAAGACTATAATCAGAACTAGGTGCTGAGAGGAACAAATCTGCTCTTGTACAAGTTCCAAGTTAATGTAAAGAAGAAAACCAACCAGTTTCTATGATATGAACTTAGAAATATAGGAATATATTCCTAATATAGGAAGATAGGAATGCATCAGGAATCACTCTAAAATCTGGACCTCTTATAAAACACCAAAGGAATCGTGGTATGAACAAAGAAGTTAAGGATGAATGTGAAAAAAGGATGCCCAAAATAAAGGAAGAAAGCAAAGTAGATGTTAGAACTAACCATGGAAATTGCTGAGAAGAAATGTCAAAGCCAAAAAAGAAACATAGAAAGGAATTTAATAAAGAGTTTCATAGAGCTAATAGAAGACAAAAACAGTATTGCAATAATATCTGCAAAGACATTGAAGATGGAAGCACCTAAGTAAAGTCTTTAAATATATATCTGAACTCAGGAGGAGGTTCCCACCACAAATTGGTATGATAAAGAACACCAATGAACAGATAGTAATTGATTCCAAGGATATCAAAGATGGAAAGAATATATCAAAATACTGTAGAGAAGTTAACATCCACAATGTTAGAAAATATTCCCTTTTTGCAAGCATCTCTAATACTGGAAGGTGAAGTTAGATCACTACCCCAGTCTATCAAATTGTCAGGGTACGGAATATCCTTACAACTGATAGAATACCCATATGGTAAAAAACAAAAAAAGAATCAGTCAAGGTTCTTTCTAAATTATGGCAGTAAATCAGAAGGACAAAATGATCAACAGATTGGAAGAGATCAGTCTATATTCCAATACCCCAAAACAGAGACTTAACAGAATGTACAAACTATCACGCTATATACTTAATTTCACATGCTATCAAATTACTGCTTAAAATTATTCAACACAGATTAGAGCCCTCCATGGAAAAAGAGATGTTAGATATTCAAACTGACTTTAGAAAAGGCTGAGGATCATTAGAGATTACTACTGATGCATGATGGATAATTGAAAAAGCCAAAAAATACTAAAAAGAAATCAATATGTCCTTCATTGATTACTGAAAGACTTTGATTGTGTTGATCATGTCAAGTTGTGGAGTGTTTAAAAAAATGGTTATCTGAGAATATCTCATTGTCCTAATGAGAAACCACATTATGCAAGGTCTGGTAAGAAAAGTGAAAGTGACTAAAATTAAATAGAAAGAAGACCAAACTAAAGAGGACAGGTATATCAGCCATCTGTAGAATAATTCTAAAAGATATTAAAGTGATATATGGTTACTATCTTTTATGATCAATCATCGACCACAAAGGATGAAACATCAAGCAATATGCTGAGAGCTAGCACTTGAAGGCCTATAAAACATATTCAGATACTGTGATGTATCAATACCTCTAAAGATCAAAATATGAAAGCTATAGTTCCCTTTAATATTCTATGGAAGCAAAAATTGAATATTGAAGAAGCAGAAGGGTATTAAGGATTTTGAATTTTGGTGTTGGAGAAGACTCATGGGAATTGTGTGGCCAGGAAAATAAAACAAATGGATCATCAAACAATTCAACTCACAGACACAAATAATCAGGCTCTATTTATCCTACTTTAGACATATTATGTGAAGACCTAGTTCTCCAAAAAGGGCTGTAATGTTGGGAAAGATGGAAGGGTAACCAAGAGTAAGGTGGATGGATTCTACAGTGGCCCTAGATGCCCTATTCAGAGATCTGAAAGATCAGATTGGAGATTGTAATGGCGGAAATCAACATGATCACTAAGAGTTGAACCAACTTGATGGCACATAATCAAGTTTGCCACATGTTGGAATACTTTGTATCCATCCTTGTACATTATACATAACTCTGTGTTTAACAATCAGTAATAAAGGCATAAAAGTCAAAAGGAAAACTTTTCAATATAGAAATACTACTACTGTTTGGATCCTATTGCTTCAACCTTGCTGAAATAACACTGACTTTATTACAATTCATAAATGGTCTGAGTTTTAGCGGTTTGTCTTCTGCTTTTTATTTTATCATATGAACAACAGTTTCACTCAAAATTAAAACATCCTGAACATTCCCCTCCTTTCTCTGTGCTCAGTATTAGTCAGGGCTGGTGCTGGAGAAGTCCAGCCCTAGGCCCCTATTATATGGGTTACCTCAAGGCTCCCTCTCCACATTTTTAACATCTTTATATAGCCATTGGGAGAGGTCAATCACCAGCATAGTGTTCGGTATCATCAGAATGCTGATGATGCTTAATTATACTATTCCACGCCAGGTAAGTGGTGCCATTCAGATGCTGGCTCAATATCTGAAGGCTATAAGGGCCTGAAGGGGGAGAAAGTCAACCCTAGCAAATGTGGTGGTTGTGTTTTTTTAAGCCTCTCTGAGTCAGGAACATTGCCAACTCTGACTCTACATACAGAAATGCTCCCCTGTACAACTGTGATGCACAATTTGGAGGTCCTCTTGGACTCAGTGGTCCTGCTTGAAGAATAGGGGGCAGTTATGGTTCAGAAAGGTCTTTGCATAAATCCACCAATTTTGCCCATTCCTAGACTGGAAGGCCTTGCTCAGTCATCTGGGCTTTAGTCACCTGAACAGCTTTCTAATTGCTATGTGGAATTCAAGATGCAACGTGATATAGGAAGGCTTGTGGGAACATCTCTCCCTGACGGTATCTATATCCTGCTAGGATAGGGTATATGCGCCCCCTTGCTTAAATATTGCCATCTAATTGACCATAAAAATGTGCCTTTTCAGTGGCCAACCCAGTTGTTTGAAGTAGCTTCCCACTGGAAAAGAGAGGGACCCCTACTCTTTTAGCCTTCCAGAGGGTAGTGAATACCTGGCTCTTCCTCAAGCATTGGGCTAGGGTAAGAGTTTAGCTATGAGGTTGTTTGGTTTTGTCAGTGAGGAAAGGGTATGTTTTAACTATGGTTTGTTCATGCATTGTTAGTGAACTGTCTAGAGTCCCTGCATGAGATAGGTGTCCATAATAAATCCTATAAATTAATAATTGAACTATCATATTAACAAAATACAGCAAGGTTTTTTTTTCCTAATGAATAGAGCATATTTATCTCAGACATTACAATTATTCCACATTAACCAATAAGAGTACCCAGTATTTTGAAAAACTGTATACATTTTAATGAATTTAGTAACATCAAATCAAAAATACAAAAATTATGAAAAAGTCACAAGTCTGTACATTATTGTGGACCACGTGAAAAACGGCTGGAAAATATATTTTATTAATCCTAGCCTACATGTTTGTAGTAGATAGAGGATAGGTATTACCATGCATTTGTGAGCATTAACTTAAATAGGAAGAGATAAAAGAAATGTGTGCACTGTATAATAATACACAAAAAGTTTGTAAGTATATGGCATGAAACACTGTCATAAACAAAATAATAAATGACTATAACTGATTTTCAGTTTCCTAACAGTTTTGGCTTGTTCATTTTTTAAAATTACTTTAAATAGTAGTACAACTTTAAATATTTAAAAATATTTTCTCTATGACAACCATTGATTGGAAGACAGTTTGAGTTTCTTTTTAACCATATATTATTAAAGGAAAAAGAAAATTATATTGTGTTTTGTTGGAGCAGGCTGTACAACCCACTTGTTTTTCTGTTAAAACAAGTGATATCTGGAATCAAAAACATCAGGTAATTCACATTTTTAGAATTCAGAACATAAAACAGTGATTGCTGAAATGTCAAAATAATGATGTAATATTTTTATACAGAATATCAATTAAATTGTTTTTTCTCATTGCAATCAGATGCTAAGTTATATTTGAGAGCAAATTCAAATGTTACAGTTTAAAAAACTGTGAAATTAGGATATTATGTTCTTTTGAGAAAATTTAACAATTTTGATCTTGCACAATACCTAAAATTATTACCAGTAGTTCATTAACTTAAACAGAAAAACTCTCTTTAAAAAGATTAATTTGGAATCAAACCCCAGTGATTTCAATGTTTACATGAGGCACAGTTAGATACTTTACTTTTGTGACTGTGCTAATAATTCTCCAAAGGAACGTTGAACTTTTTTTCAGAATAAGGACTGTACTTAAGTGTTAAATCTCATAATATGCTTCAAATGTAGATGTAAGATAAATGGCTTTGCAAAAATTAAGTTTGAATAAATGAATGAAAATAAAATTTATTGTTGCTACATATTTATCCTTTCAATAGCTGTTATCCTAAATTGTTGCATTTTGAATACCACCAGAAAACAAACACTGTGGTGTCTACTATGGCAGGTTTTCATATATTTCAGTGAATACAGGAGATCCGATTAAATATGATTTTCAACGAAAAGTTCTGTGACTGTGAGCAATAGTACCTGAAACATTTTGGGTCTTTACCACAAATTTATTCTCAAAATATGACGCCATCCAAGGCAATAGGTGGCTTTCAAAATACATTTTCTTTTCCATAACAAAACTCAACAGACCTCATAATTTGCATAATTTATAACAACATCCTCAAATATTGTACTAAGTCTCTGTGTGAAACACTGAGGTCATATTAATTGATGGGGAAATCTCTTCAATAAATATTTTATTAAAACACAAAACTTGTATATTTACTTCCATAATCCTGAGTTCTTCCTCATCTTTTTGAGTTGTCACCTAAAATTAAAACAGAAATCTGACACAGCAGTATAGTTACATATAGATTAACCAATGGTAAGTTCTATTATTTTTAATAAAGTTGAAGAGACTGTTGTAAGACTGCAGTCTGAAACTTGAAAGTCTCTTTACTTCATTGAACGCATACAAATTTCAAAGATGGTTTAAGAAATGATGGTGGGAAGTGAAATGATAGGCCTCTGAAATACTTAAAAAACGACATTTCTAAAGTTTTATCAGCTAAGACCATTGTGTTATTTTAATTGCTAGTCATACTCCACTTACATCTTTTATTTGTAAGCTTTTTTCAAGATATGTTTTAAATTGATGGTATAAGAACTATTTTTGGATACATGTATAAACCTTCAATTGAAATATTTTCTGGTGTTTTAGAAATTAATATGGAAGCCAGGTCTTCTTTAAATACCCATCACAAATAAGTAGGCTACTGCATTACAGTAGAAAAAAGTATTTTTAAAAAATACAGAATAGTATTCTTATACTGCTGTCCTGCTGATTTAGTAAAAAAGATTCCTATAAATAAATGGGACATATATCCAGATGAATATAAGATTGCAATTTTAAGGTAAGAATGAAGTGTATCTATTAACAGTAAACGTGCATATGTTAAGTTCCCACTTTCAAGTAGTAATGGTTTATTGTTTGTAACCAGATGCATTTGACAAATTTTTCTTAAGCAGGAAATCAAGATT
Source organism: Laticauda laticaudata (assembly GCA_004320025.1). NCBI lineage: Eukaryota > Metazoa > Chordata > Lepidosauria > Squamata > Elapidae > Laticauda > Laticauda laticaudata. The sequence continues at coordinate 6,534 of BHFT01028580.1, forward strand.
TAGTCTTTATCTTTAACTTTTCCATAGGATCAGTAGAAATACAGTATATTTGGACTAAATTAACATATTGTGCTGGGTCATAATATACTGGTAGTTTGTTTCAGTTTAATTGGATCCAGAATCTAAGCCATGTTAACCATATTTTGTGAGTTATTTCTGTGTAAACACAGGTACTATCATGTATGGAACAAAATCATAACTAAAACAAGCCATATCTTAGCACAGAATGTTATCTCTAGTTTCATAGCTATAGTACCACAACTTGATTTTTTTCAAGGCAAGTGCAGTAATAGAATCTTTAAGTCCAATTATCAATTTCTATCAATATTTTGATTGAACCCATCAGAGGAATGAAATGAATACTACTTCCGATAACATGAAAACATATTTTGAAAATACACAGGTTGTCCAACGTAACATACACATTAAGATAACAAAATGCTGTCTTGATATTTTGAAATCCTAGTTTAATTGCTCATGAACACAGCCCTTCACTGCATTTTACATATCTAAGGTGCATGAACACGTGTATAACTAAAGAAAATACATCATGCTACATATAACAATATCCTGATTGGCTTGTGAATGAGGAAACCTGCTTTCTTGGTTGAAATTAAGGCACTAAGTGGCAGTGAAAAGAGAAATGAATTGTTTTTATATATTGTTTGATGGATGTACAGGATCTTCAGTTTCACAAAATCTAAATAACAAACCCTGCACATATTGAATCAATGGCTGAGGTAAGGCATTCTGTTAGCAAATTAAAAAAAAACTTCCTATTGATGCAAGCATAGCCCATTTGTAATGTAAGTGGGACTACTGATTGCTACTGAAAAATAATTAATCAGAGAAGTCATTGACAAAAGATGCCTGAGACTCTAAAAAGGCACCAAGAAACAAACAGTTCTGCCATTACCAATTCTAAATAACAAAAATAAAAAAAAATCAATTGTTTTCAACACTGGTCTGGTCAATTGCTAATCCTCACTTTACTGAAGACCAATGCAGTAGCTGTTTATGGAAATGTTCTATTAATCAAGCAGTTTAAAGACAAAAATCATCTTTCATTTATCAGAAAATAAGTTGCAATCTGTCAATATAACCATACATAAAGTAAACTTATGAAGTCTAATATGTCTCATTCATGGTTAACACTGAAGCAAACCTGTATAAACAAAGATAATCTCAAGTACATACTTTACAATATGAAATTAATATATAAAATGAACAAGAAAACAATTGGAAATGTATCACAAGGGTACATGAAACAATTTTAAGCCACAATACTTTTTCCTCTGAAAAATACAACTATTTGTGGGATAAAATGTACAGTTGATTTATTTCCAAAAGGGAAAAATAAGGGACACAAATGTAAAGAAAAAATATGTCTTTCTTCAAGACCTAGGGAAAATAATTAAGGTAATTGTTTTTATTATAATATAATCTGTCACAAAATAGCAGTCATAGAATTGCACCAAATCCATGTTGAGTTTCCTGAACATAATTGGAGTCCATAAAGGAGAATGGTATTCTTGAATGTAGATAGAGATTATTCACATATAGTAATCCTTGTCCTATTAAGATTTTTCTGCAAAATGTTCGAGACTCTACTTGAGCTCAGTCACAGTTACCATCACTGTGACTCTTCCTAGTGTTCAGAGTAAAAAAAAATGGCATGATATTTTAAAAGTTATTTTAATCATAGCCAAAATATATATATATATTTAAGTACATGCTTTGATCATTTGTCAAAAATAAACCTAAGTTATTTCAAAACAAGAATTTACAAAATAGGAAAAAATATTCTCCAAGTTAAAAATGCAGGTTTGTTTGTAGTTCCATTTGCTTGCTAGCATTTTTTTTTCTTATTAGAATCCAAGGAACCCAGAACACCATGATTTCTTTTGACCTAGAATAAAGTTTGGCATGACCAGCCTATCAGCCTTTTATTTTGATGAGTAGAATAGAACAAAAAAAAGTGACATTTGGATCAATATTTGTTAGGAACATTTCTGCTGAACATGATTCAAAAGTTCACCAAACTTCTCAAAGTGATCTTCTATCCATTTTATATTTTTCATGCACTGCTGTACAATTTCCTCTTGACCTAGATCTGCATTCTTTTTTTGAACAGAAGAAATCTATTGAAAGAACAAATTAAATGTCACACCATTAGCTTTCTATTATTTCTCCTAGTGCTGAGGTCTAATATCTTAACGATATATGCATGCATTCTCCTAGGGCACGGGTGTCAAACTTGCAGTGTCACATTGCTGTCACATGGTGTTTCATGATGCATCCGGCCTGCCAGTTTGACACTCCTGTCCTAGGATCTGTGAGAGTATATTGCACTTACTAGAGTGACAAAAGTAACCTTAATATCAATGAAGTTCAGGATTATTCAATGGTCTTCTAAGTATGCTTCCTGATATTCCAATGAGCTATTACAATACTTTCCATGGTAGAATCCCTAATATTTTTAATGGTTCTTGATAGATCACAACTCTCATTATCCCCAGCTATAAACTCCTAAAGCTTCAATAGGTATTAAAAAACAAATTCTTTTATTTTGTGCTAAATTTCTGTTCCAGTTCAGGTTTACACATTATCCACAATTGTTTAAAATAATGAACACACAGGAATCAATAAGACCATAAGTAATGTCTTTCAGTTCTCTTAATCCACCTTGCCTCAGAGATCTACATTCATTTAGGTTTAATAAGTATTATGTATCTCATGTTCCCATGACATAAGACACTTTTACAATTGTATGAGTGTTTGTGTGTATGTGTTTGATTTAATATCTGATTCCTGGCAACTGCCTGGACGTGTCCTAGCAGTATTCTTGGGCAATGTCAGAAATGGTTTGACATTGGTGCCTTTCTAGGGCTGAGAGATAGTTTGAGCCAAGGTATCCAGTCCTTTGTACACAAGGTGGGACTAGAATTCACAGTTTCATGATTTCTAGCATGATGTCTTAACTATGACACTAAACTAGCTCTCTTTTTGCAATCTGTAAAACTTGATTCATTAAATAGAAAGCTGCTCAGTATCTTCTGAAAATAGTGTAATTTCATGTGATTTTTAATTGAGTCTGATGGATTTAGAATCTACTGTATTAATGAATATAATTAATAATAACAAACTAGAGAAAGACTCACCTCTACTTTGCATCTGAGAAACATGTGGTATTTGTAATGATGGAGTGAATGATACAAAGAACACAAAGGTACTTTTTCTGGATCTATAGTAAATTCCTGCAGAAACAAATATTTATTAACCACTCAAGGAACTAAATACAGTTACTAATAATTATTTGAAAATAAAAAAATTACTCATAGCTATGCATAAAACCATTCACAAAAATAGAATAAAGTATATTTTATGCATATATGTTTTGTTTCTTATGTAATATTATTTCATTTAAGCTTGTAAATAATTTTGATTGTTAAGAAAATTTGAGTTGGGAGTAGGTTTCTATTTGTAGGAAGAAAAGAAAATAATAAGTATTCAGAGAACTGTCACTTCTAATGACATGAAGAGATAGCAATCTGCCCAAGTCCCTTGGATTCTAAGAGAAGTAACAATACCCTTACTTTACGACTTGTACACTAGCAATGTTTAGTCCTGATTTTTTTTTCTCTGATTTTCAGAATCCTTTTAAGGGTAAGCAGACAATTTCTCCCCATTAACCAGATTTTTGTTTTATAATTCTATACAAACATCCAGTTTAATGATTATTTTGCTGTAATGGTTGACTTGCTAGTCTAGAAATAATAGACGGAGTTGATTCTAGGCCTCCCTTAGCAATGAAAGCCAGCTGCGTGACCTTGGGTTAGACACACTCTCTCAGTTCAAACCATCTCACAGCGAAAGGGAAAAATAAGAAGAGGAAGAAGTATTGAGTACCTGCATTGAGTTCTCAAATATTTTTTTAAGGTGGGAATAAAAACCTAATAACAATTAAAAAAAACATGGTTCTTGATTTCCATGTCTGTTTTCCATTTGAAGAAAATAACAGCTGTATTAAATTATAAGAAAAGTTCTTCGGATATAACCAGGTTAATTTAATGATAGAAAACCTGGCTCCTTTTGTAATTATTTGCTTTGTTCTTCTGTGACTGGAGTTCTCACCTTTATGCACTTTATGGAATTTTATGCACAGAATGCTATGTGTTTCTGTTAAATAGAACTCATCAAATTGAGATAGTGTCATTGAAGCAATGAACATGATGAATTTGGGTAAACTCCAACAGAGGGTGGAGGGCGCGGGATCTGGCATGCTATGATCCATGGGATTGTGAAGAGTTGAATACAACTTGGTGATTCAACAATAACATCAGTTTGAAGTTTCAAATATGCAATTGATCTTTCTTGTCAAATAGGTGTTTGTTAAAGAAAGTTCTCTTAACATTTATAGAGCAATTTTGGTGTCTGTGTATGTTGCCTTTGAGTCCTGAACAGGTGCCTACAGCTTTCTTGTCAACATTTCAGAAACAGTTTACTATTGCCTCTTTCCTGGGGGGGGGGGGGGGAGAGATAGTGAGTTTGTGCGTGTGTGCATGTGTCCAAGTAAAGGCACTCGTGGAGATCGAACAAAATGTAGATGTTATAGTCTAAGGTGTGTTTATAATGTGTGAGGAAAGACCTTTACAGAGGAATTCGAGTCATGTTTACTTATTAGATATACTGGCATGTCCACCCAGGTATCTGGAAGTTGAGTCATGGCAACTGGACTTCTTTTCCTTGTTAGTTTGAAACATTTCACTGCTTATCCAAGTAGCTTCTTCAGTTTGGAGCAAGGTGGTTAGGGGGATGCCATATGTATAAAAATGTTTTCTTAAGCTTTCGTGGGTACTTACATGTATGGTATTCAGATTTGTTGGGGTATTTTCCCCCGTCATTATAGTTGTGCTTTTAAAGTTGTAGCAACGTTTCGGCAGAATCTCATCTGCCATCATCAGGCTTTCTTGCATTGTGTTCGTCTGTGAGTCAGACTTTTACAGTTGTTTTCAGTTTTAAATTTGGGACTAGACCTACTACTGCTGCCAGAATGGTTTTTCTTCATCCTGATTGGTTGGGAGTCTTAGTCTGTGTTTATTGGTCTTTGAGTTTGCTGTGTTCTTCTTGATTGGTGTTTCTAATAGCTTCTGTCTGTTTCGTGGCTTTTTTTGTCTTGATGGCTGGCAACATTATGTTCCTGTAGTGAGGGCTTTTAGTGCAGCTTGGCTCTGAGTAAATGATGGCTGTCATTTATTAGGAAGCTGGGTTTCATTTCGGTGCCTGTTGGGTGTGTTTGAACTGGAAGGTATCAGGGGGATCCGTTTGTGCCCAGGTGTTTGCTGGCTTGTGGCATGAGATATTTTTTGATTGTGAGTGAAATATAAATATATAAAATAATATATAGAAATATATATGGATCTTTGGTTATTTGTTTTCTCCCGCGTAAAACTGAAGTATGAAATCTCATTCGTCATCTTCAGGCTTGTGTCTTCAGCTTTGTGCTTCTCAGAAGTAATGTGAGCTTGCAGCTGTTTTTCCTTTTAATTGCCAGTGGGGGTGTGACTTGACTGGGTGGGGGCTTGGCTGTGTTCTGATTGGCTGGGGGTGTGTTCTAATTGGTTGGGGGCCTTCTTTAAAAGGAAAAAACAGCTGCAAGCTCACATTACTCCGAGCAGCACAAGCCGAAGACACAAGCCTGAAGATGATGAATGAGATTTCGTCGAAACGTCGTCAAAAATATATATTTTCTTAAGATTTTTGCGGGTACTTACAAGTATGGTATTCAGCTTTCTTTGGGTATTTTCCCACATATTATAGTTTTGCTTTTAAAGTTATCGCAACGTTTCGGCAGAATCTCATCTGCCATCATCAGGCTTCGTCGACGAACACAATACAGAAGCCTGATGATGGCAGATGAGATTCTGCTGAAACGTTGCTACAACTTTAAAAGCACAATTATAATGACATCAGAAATACCTGAACAAATGTTTGTGTGTGTGGTGTGTGTGTGTGTGTGTATGTATGTATATATATATATATATAGTTTTTTTAAGCTCTCCGCGGGTACTTACATTTGTGCTGTTTAGCTTCCTTCGGGTATTATCCCACGTCATTGTAGTTCTGTTAAAGTTGTAGCTCATTTGTAGTTCTGTTAAAGTTGTAGCAACGTTTCAGCAGAATCTCATCTGCCATCATCAGGCTTCTGTATGGAAGTGTGTCTCACAGTTCCTCTGTTTCAAATTTGAGGCTGGTCTATTCTGATTGCTATTAACCTGGGTCTGTGTTCATTGGACTTGGAGTTTGATTGATTGGTGTTTCTGGTTTCTTCTGTCTGTTTTGTGGCTTTGATTGGCTGACAGAGGAACTGTGAGACACACTTCCATACAGAAGCCTGATGATGGCAGATGAGATTCTGCTGAAACGTTGCTACAACTTTAACAGAACTACAATGAGCCTACAACTTTAACAGAACTACAATGACGTGGGATAATACCCGAAGGAAGCTAAACAGCACAAATGTAGAAGTACCCGCGAGAGCTTAAAAAACATATATATATTTATATATATAATAAAATTTATATATATAAAAAAAGCAAAATTTTATAAGTGTTCCCATAGAAGCATAGATACCTATTTGAAAAGAGAATTAAGATTTAATGAATATTACAACAATGGAAAGAGAATATAGAAGAGGAAATGAAGATGAAGAGACAAGGGGTAAAAAGGGTAGAGTGGAGAAGCAAGGGAGAAGGAAGAAAGAAACTATAAAGGTGTCATCGATGTATCTTAGCCATAGCTTGGGTTTGTGGTGGCATTAGCCAGGCTCTGGATTCGAATTCTTCCATGAACAGGTTTGCAATGACGGGTGACAGTGGTGATCCCATAGGGGCTCCTTCAATTTGCTTGTATCTTTGTCCTTTGTACATGAAATATGTGTTGGTTAGGCATATACAAAAGGACAAAGATACAAGCAAATTGAAGGAGCCCCTTTTTGGATCACCACTGTCACCCGTCATTGCAAACCTGTTCAGGAAGAATTCGAATCCAGAGCCTGGCTAATGCCACCCACAAACCCAAACTATGGCTAAGATACATCGATGACACATTTGTGATTTGGCCCCATGGAAAGAAAAACCTAAACAATTTCCCAACACACCTAAACAACACAACCACCCAAAATCAAGTTCACCATGGAAACGGAAATAAACAAACAATACCATTCCTAGATGTACTAATCTACAAAAGAACAGATGGCACACTGGGACACACCATATACCAAAAGAAAACACACACAACCGCTAGCTCAACGCCCGAATCCACACACCACCCAGCACAGATAAATTTTGTGGCGAAGACACTAATTACCAGAACCAAACGCCTGGCAGATAAAACACATAATAAAGACTGAACTATGACCCTGACTGAAGTATTGACAGCCAATGGCTTCCACAAAAACAAAATCACCAGCTTGATCCACAAAAACACACCAAGACATAACAGAGACCTAGAAGACCAACAGACCTATGGAACAGCTGTCTTGCCCTACATAAGAGGTACTACAGATAAAATCAGTAAGATACTACAAGGCATCACATCAAGACTGCCTTCAAAACAGACAAAAAAATAGCAGCCATCCTTAAAAACCCCAAAGACAAAATTGACCTGGAAAACAAGGTATATACAAAATTCCTGTAACATCATGCCCGGCCACATACATTGGACCAGACCAATAGAGAAGATAAGTACCCGCCTGGATGAACACAAAAATGCAGTAAAAAAGCTGGAACACACCTCCTCACTAGTCCAACACATGAAAACCACAGGTCACAACATCAACTTCAATGCACCAAAACCCTAGCCATATAGAAAACCCCCAGCCACAGAATCATCAGAGAAGCCATAGAGATTGAAAAAAGACCTGACAGCATGAAAGAGATGATTCCAGCAGACTGTCAATCATTTGAAGCCTGCACTCTCAATAGAAAGAATTCCCACACAACAAAACAGACAAACACCTGAGCACAGACAGACTCCCTCTGATGCCTCCAACTCAAACACCCCGCCCACCAGACACCCAGGTGAAACCCAGCTTGCTGATGAGAGCAAGACGTCCTTTCACACGAAGCCAAGCTGCATTGAAAAGCCTCCAAACACAAAAACAGAGTGCTGCCAGCCAATCAAAGCCACAAAACAGACAGAAGAAACCAGAAACACCAATCAATCAAATCCAAGCCAATGAACACAGACCCAGGTTAATAGCCAATCAGAATAGACCAAGCCTCAAATTTGAAACAGAGAACTGTGAGACACACTTCCATACAGAAGCCTGATGATGGCCAGATGAGATTCTGCTCGAAACGTTGCTACAACTTTAACAGAACTACAATGAGCCTACAACTTTAACAGAACTACAATGACGTGGGAAATACCCGAAGGAAGCTAAACAGCAAAATGTAAGTACCCGGAGAGCTTAAAAAACATATATATATATATATATACATACATACACACACACACACACCACACACACAACAAACATTTGTTTCAGGTATTTTCTGATGTCATTATAATTGTGCTTTTAAAGTTGTAGCAACGTTTCAGCAGAATCTCATCTGCCATCATCAGGCTTCTTGTATTGTGTTCGTCGACGAAGCCTGATGATGGCAGACATGAGATTCTGCCGAAACGTTGCGATAACTTTAAAAGCAAAACTATAATGATTGTGGGAAAATACCCAAAGAAGTGAAATACATACTTAAGTACCCGCAAAAACTTAAGAAAATATATATTTTTGACGACGTTTCGACGAAATCTCCATTCATCTTCAGGCTGTGTCTTCGGCTTTGTGCGCTCGGAGTAATGTGAGCTTGCACTTGTTTTTCCTTTAAAGAAAGGCCCCCAACATTAGAACACCACCCCCAGCCAATCAGAAACACAGCCAAGCCCCCACCCAGTCAAGTCACACGCCCACTGGCAATTAAAAGGAAAAAACAGCTGCAAGCTCACAGTTACTCTGAGAAGCACAAGCTGAAGACACAAGCTGAAGATGACGAATGAGATTTCATTACTTCCAGTTTTACGCGGGAGAAAACCCAAATAACCAGAAATCCATATATATCTCTATATATATATTTATAATTTATATTCCACTCACAATCCAAAAAATATCTCCATCACAACCAGGCAAACACCTGGGCACAAACGGATCCCCCTGATACCTCCAGTTTCAAACACACCCCAACAGCGGCACCCAGATGAAACCCAGCTCCTAATAAATGACAGCCATCCATTACTGCAGACCAAGCGCCACAAAAGCCTCCACTACAGGAAACATAATGTTGGCCAGCTCAATCAAGACAAAACAAAGCCACGAAACAGACAGAACTATTAGAAACGATACCAATCAAGAAGAACACAGCAAACCTCAAAGAGTTGCCATCATTTTAACTTCCTCACCACACCCAACAGCTACACCCCCCAAAATACCAATCACTACTGGAACAGAACGCCAACAATCAACTTCCCTTCCTAGATGTCTTAGTGTCAAAAATTTCCAAATGGCTCCTAGGAACACTCGGGATCTACAGAAGAAAACAACATTACAAACCGCTATCCCTACATGCACTCCTGCACACCACCACCACACAGATCAATTCCGTAGCAAAACACTTCATCTCCAAACAAAATTGCTTCAGGACCGTGAACAAACTTAAAAACCGAACTACCACACTTTCTCACTAATGTACCTTACAGCCAATGGATTCCCAAAAAAGAGATTACACGCACCCTTTAATCCAAAAAGAACCCCAACCAAAAGCCAGACAGAGAACATAGAGGAATGGCAAAGCCCTCCTCCCTTATTATAAAAGGACACTACAGACAAAATCAGGCAAAGACTGCTCCAAAACGGACAAACATTAAAAACAGCATTCTGCACAACAGAAAAATAAGTCCACCATCCTAAGACAAGCAAAGACAAAAGTCGGAGTAGAAAACCAAGAGTATAGCGAAAATACCCTTGCACTGCTGCCCCAACTCATACATAGGACAAACTAACAGAAGAATTAGTGCAAAGCCGCATTGAAGACACAAAAAACTCAATCAGAAAAGAAGAACTGACTCTCATTACCCTGGTCCAACCACCTCAAAGGCCACAGGACATTGAATTGACTTTAAAAATACCCAGAACATTCGCCAAAACCGAAACACTTCAACAACAGAATAATCAGAAAGCCATAGAGATAGAAAACGCCCACACAGCATGAATAACGAGATATACATCGCGCCTACCAACCATTTTGGAAACCTGCCCTCATTAACTAAACCGAGTACCTAACATGAAGATGACCCCAGAACCCACACCCCACAAGTGCCACACAAGATGCTGCACCGTGACCACACCTTCCACGCAGAAAGACTTCACATCCACACAGAAGAGGAGACACGACCACGAACCAGAAAAGCATATCTGCAGCTGCACCACTACCCACTTCAAACCCCTGCGACCCATACAAGTAAGCAAATGACACCCGCACCATGAAGACTGTGGCACACACGAACACTGAAGCCGAAGCCAACAACAAGATCAGCAGCTCACAGCAGCTCAACTCCGCCCAGCAACTAAGGACTAAACCTGAAGCCAGCCCAGGCCCCCACCTAAGCAGAACACACCCCCAGCCAATCAGTAACACAGCCAAACCCCCCTACCATCAGTAACACAGCCAAACCCCACCCAAATCAAGTCACACCCCCAACTAGCAGTTAAAAAGAGGAACGAGCTGCAAGCTCACATTACTCTGAGAAGCACAGAGCGAAGAAAAAAGCCTGAAGATGTATGAATGGCCACTTCATTGAAAACCGTTGCCGTAGATACTTCCAAATTCTACGCGGAGAAAACCCGAAATACCAGAGATCCACATACAAATTACTCGCGCAAAACTCAGAAAAACATAATATACATATATATCACATATACATATAATACTTATATATATATATAATATATATATATATACATATATATATATATATATATATTATATATATATAAAATATAGTACTACACACATATACTATGAGCTATATATATATACTATGCTGTTTAGCTTCCTTCGGTATATCCCGACGTCATTGTAGTTCGTGCTAAAGTGTGTAGCAACTGTTCAGCAGAATCCCATCTGCCATCATCGAGGTGGTTGTCTGTATTGAGTTAGTTTCCCTGGTTTCAAGTATTTTGCAGGCTGGTCCATTCTGATTTGGCTAGGAATCTGGGTCTGTGTTCATTGGACTTGGAGTTTGATTGATTGTGTTTTCTGGTTTCTTCTGTCTGTTTTGTGGCTTTGATTGGCTGGCCAACCACTCAGTTCTTGTGTTGGAGGCTTTCAGTGCAGCTGTGGCTCCATGTTTCATCTCTATTTGGTGCAATATCTAGCTATTCTTCTGATTGGCCAAATGGCTTCCCAAAAAAAACAAAAATCAACAACCTGCATCCACAAAAAACACACCAAGACATAACAGAGACCAGCAGACCAACAGACCTAATGGAAACAGCTGTCTTTGCCTACATAAGAGGTACTACAGATGAAAATCGATAATGATACTACACAGTGCATCACATTCGATAGGATCTGCTTCAAAACAGACAAAAAATATAGCAGCCATCCTGATGGAACACCCAAAGATCAAAATTGACTTGGAAACCAAGGCTATACGAAATTCCTCTGTAATCGATAGGCCCGGCCACATACATTGGGACAGACCAATAGAAGAGTATAAGTACCTCCGCCTAGATGAACCACAAAAATGGCAGTAAAAAAGCTGGCAACACACCTCCTCACATAGTCAACACATGAAACCACAGTCACAACACATCTCCTACAAATTGTCACAGTTCTGGAAAAAACCGCTAGCGTCACTATAGAAACACCAGCCACAGAATCATCAGAGAAGCCATATGAGAAATTGAAAAAAAGACCTGAAAGCATGAATAACGAAGAGATGATTCAGCAGACTGTCAAATCATTCTGGAAGCCTGCACTCTCAAAATAGAAATATCTCACACACCACAAAGCCAGGCAAGACACCTGAGCACAAACAGACTCCCATCTGATGCCACCAGCTGAAACACGACCCCCCACAACACCCGCAGGTGAAACCCATAGTTGCTAATGAATAGCGACTTGCTAACGAAGAGCAGCCCGTGCCTTACACACGGAGCCAAAGCGCCACTGAAAGCCCAACACAAGAAAGAGTGTTGCCAGCCAAGTCAAAGCCCACAAAACAAGACACGGAAAGAAAACCAGAAACACCAATCAACCCCAAGTCCAATGAACACTAGACCCAGGCTCCCGAGCCAAGCATCAGCAATCGACCAGCCCTCAAATTTGAAACCAGGAACTAAACGTCAATACAGAAGCCGAATTGATAGGCAGATGGGGAGTTTGCTGCTGAAATGTTGCTTAACACAATTTAACAGAACTACAATGATGTGGATTACTACCCCGAAGTGGAATGCTAAAACAGCACCACAATTAAGTAACCCGCGAAAAGCTTAAAAAAAACATATATGTGCTGTTTAGCTTCCTTCGGGTATTATCCCACGTCATTGTAGTTCTTGTTAAAGATGTAGCAAACGTTTCAGCAGAATCTCATCTCATCATCAGGCTTCTGTGTGGATGTGTGTCTCACAGTTCAATCCACACAGAAGCCTGATGATGGCAGATGAATTCTGCGCTGAACGTTGCTACAACTTTAACAGAACTACAATGAGCGTGGGATAATAACCAAGGAAGCTAAACAGCAAAATGTAAGTACCCGAGAGCTTAAAAAAACATTATATATATTATATATTCACACACACACAATATACCATACATATATACATATACAAATCATTTGTTCACGGTATTTTAAAATATGCTATATATATATATACTATATTTATATATATATAATATAGCTATATAAATAATAGTAATAAATATATATAGATATATATTTATATATAATATATAAATATAATTCAGGTATTTTAGAAGTATTTTATACTTTAAAAGCACTACAATGACACGTGGGATAATACCCGAAGGAAGCTGAACAGCACATATATATATATATAGTATATGTATATTTATATATATATATGTATATATATATATGTGATATTCAGCTTTGTTCAGGTATTTTACTACATCATTATAGTTGTGCTTTACGTGTATCACACACCACACACACACACACACACACACACTCATACATGTGAAAATAAAACCACCCTGTAGGATATGGGGTACAATATTCCAACGAGCTCTCTGCCTACTTACCTAATGAGCCTATTCAGATTAGGTGAAATGATACCACCCTAGAGGACAAGCCTCGAAAACCAAATTTGTTCAGATTGAAGAAGCTTCTTGGATAAGCAGTCGAATATGTTTCTAACCAACAAGAAGTCCAGTTCCCATGACTCAACTTCCAGATAACTTTACCTGGGTGACTGAGAATCTTCATCAACATATTCTTCCCAGGTAAGAATGCTCAACCATAAGGAACTGATATCTTTTAAAAAAATATTTTTCTTTGGCTTTAAAAAAATAAAGAACAAAGAAAATTCAAGGTATTTTTTAAAACTGCTATTTTGTAATTTAGTTTTTTTTAAATGTTAGGAAGGAAAAGTTCCTAATTTACTGATTAAAAATGCACTCAAGATAAGCAAGAAAAGTTTGAGATCAACATTTCATCAGAAATATGGCAGAAACAAATACTACACAAACATACCTGTGCTAATTTTGTGGCTGCTTTGGAAATTTTCAGTGTTTTCTTATTATAAGCTTTTCCATTCATCTTGATTCTAGAAACTGCATTCACCCCCGTTTTTGCTTTAGAATCTCGAGTTATTACTGTTAGTTCAGGAAAACATTCCAAAGCAGCCTTAAAAAGAAGTTATAAAAGCAGCAGATTAGCGATTAAACAGAATTATAAAGTATGTTTTATGAATGTGATAAGAATTTAAACTTTGATCCTTTAAAAAAAATCTGCTATGAATATGCAGGCTGAAAACAGTATGATTTTCACAACTCACCAGTTTACATGCCAAACAGGCTTAGACAAAATACATACCCACAAATGAAGCATTTGGTCAGAATCAGATTACGCCAATTGTTTCAACTACTGAAAAGATTTTGGAACCATTTAAAAACCTATGAACAGAATTCCTGGAGACATGTGCAGCATATGTCTTAAAATAACTTAAAATCTCTACTGAAACTAGAAGAAATCTAAGCAAATAGTGCCAAAAATAGTTTTGAAACTTCATATTTCTATTTATTTCAGTAGAATCACAGGGGATTCTCAACTTACAACCACAAGCGAGCCCAAAATTTCTACAACTAAGTGAGACATTTGATAAGTGAATTTTGCCCCATTTTATGACCTTTCCTGTCACAGTTGTTAAGTGCATCACTGCAGTTGTTAATTTAGCAACACAGTTGTTAACTGAAATTTGGCTTCCCCCATTGACTTTGCTTGCCATAAGGTTGGAAAAGGTGTTCATATGATACTAGATGGATACTACTTCCATCATAAATATGGGTCAGTTTCCAAGTACNAAGGTTGGAAAAGGTGTTCATATGATAGTAGATGGATACTACTTCCATCATAAATATGGGTCAGTTTCCAAGTACCTGAATATTGATCACATGGCCATGGGAATGTTGCAATGGTTGTGTGAAAAACGGTCATAAGTCATTTTTTTTCAGTGCTGTTGTAAGTTCAATCACTAAACAAATTGTTTAAGTCAAGGACTACTTATAAATCCCAGTCTAACCAGGAAATGGTTTTTTTCTTTTTCTTTTTTTTGTGTGGTGCTTATCAATCAAATCTTATTCTTTTATTTTCTCAGATTAGTTCAGAAGTGTGTAATCTCAGGTTTATTAATGTTGCGGACTATGCAAGAAGAAATAATACAGGTAGTCCTCAACTTACAACAGTTTATTTAGTGACTGTTCAAAGTTACAATAGCACTGAAAAAGTGACTTTTTTCATGACTGCTTTTCACACTTATGACCATTGCAGCATCCCCCATAGTGACGTGATCAAAATTCAGACACTTGACAACTGACTTGTATTTATGATATTTGGAGTGTCCTGGGATCATGTGATCACCTTTTGTGACCTTCTGACAAGCAAAGTCAATGGAGGAAGCCAGATTCACTTAACTTAGTGTTACTAACTTAACAACTGCAATGATGCACTTAACAACTATGGCAAGAAAGGTCATAAAATGGGGCAAAATTTACTTGACAACTGTCTCACTTACCAACAGAGATTTTGGGCTCAATTGTAGTCGTAAGTCATATCTGTACTGTCTTCCTATTGTTCTTGTAATTTACGATATGAATTGGGTATTTTTTTTTGCCAACTTTTCTTCTGAGATACTGGCTGAATTGCTCTATTTGTAAATAGAGCAGTGCCATCTTGTGGTCTGTACTTTCTTTTGAAATTAATTTTTGAAGCAGCTGTTTCATAGTTATCCAGGTAGCTCTGGAATTTTTTCTTTCTAAATGTTTAAATAAAGTTTGATATTGTTTTTCCTTTGTGATATCTCCCCAAAAGGAAAGTGGAAACGAGTAAGTTACTCATACACTTCAATGTTTTATCGTCAAGATATTGCCCTAATAAAATTATTTTATGTTTTGCTATTTTCATTTTTCTTTGTACTTCTGTATTTTATATAATAAATTTTATATAATAAAATGCTGGAAACCCAAAGAAGAANTTTGTACTTCTGTATTTTATATAATAAATTTTATATAATAAAATGCTGGAAACCCAAAGAAGAAATATAGCACAAAGAAAAGAACAGAAAAAATGAAATTATATTTTTGCTTTGTTCCACTAATTTTCAACTTCTACAAAAGAATTAATGAAAGAGTGGCAAACTATGAATAAAATATAATTACAAGTACCTTGAATGGTCGCTCTATATGTAATTTGGAAAGCAGCCTTTTTCTATTGTCATTCAGCATGCCATCAATTTTTCTCATATAAGGCAAAAGCAGCTCATCTAAAAAAGGAGACGGAATAGATGCCTCTGAGTGTTATGTCTTGTGGCTCTATGATTATTCAAATAAGTTAAAATAATTAATACACGCTTGTTTATTTAACAGATATATTAGCAAACAATCATGAAAATTGTATTTATGCCCCAAATACATATTTCAACATAGAATATTTTTGAAACATTGTGTTTGTTATTTGTGTACAAGTGGTCCTTTTATTTCAGCTTTCCACCTAAAGCCCACAATCTTGATACTTACAGATTGGCCGGGTTCTGATAACTGCTGCAGCTTCATTGTCAAAATAGCTGAGTTATCAGCTAGTTTGACCAAAATTCTCCAGGGACCTTAAATGTAAATGATTAATACAGAAAATGAAAGCAAAACCTCCCTAATAGATTATTTTCTAGGTACTTTATGAATAATGAACTCTGCCCTAAATCCTGAACCTTTACTTTCACAAACTTTAAAACAGACCTTGACATTTTATAAGTCCCCGGGGCCTCTGGCTGTCCCTTTGTGAGGGCAATCAGAAATTAGAACTCAAATGTAAATAAGTGTACATCCTGCTCACAATATAACCATATTGCTTTTATTTTGAAGGTGACTGCTATTTTCACCCCAATTCCCCCCCTGCTTCTTCATAACATTATTGCTTTGGCCCTCCACAACAGTCCCTGTTTCTTCTGTGAATCCTTAAGGAAATCAATTGCCCACCCCTTAAAGAATACCCAAACAAGTACTAGGATAGTTCATAATGGCAACCATTTGTCTATGAAACCATAATGAATCTAAAGTACTCAACAAGCCAAGTATTCTTTTACATACTGCATCAGTAGATCCATGGTCCAGCATTGCCATTGGCCAACAATAATTTCAGGAAACAGCTTGATACAGAACAAAGAAGTTCTAAAGCCTTCATTTTATTTATTCTTACTAGCTCAATACCCATGTTTTACTGCAAAACTATGTGGTGAGGCTTAGTTTTTGGGGAGGAAAATAAGGGGAGAAAAATCTGCCTCTGCCTACTAGCATCCATCGGTATTCATCTGGCTAGTTTCCTGTCAGTGTGTGAGAGAGTTGAGGGCTGTTTGGAAACTGAAGCAGTATTTGCTGTGTAAGGAGACAGCAAGGAGCCTGGGTGTGGCTTAGCTCAACTATTCTGTACTAAAGCTGCTTGGTGTTCTGAAACTCCTCCTCTGCTTGTGTTTTGCATTTGGATGAGATTTCTTTTCAGGTGGGGAGGGGGAGAAATCCTTAACATCAGAGTGTGTTAATAATAAGATACGAAATACTAATGCTGTGATGGTATTTCAAAAAATCCTTTCTTAGTGAACACTTAGAAGTCAAGAGGAACATGCGTGCCAAATTTTGTCTGTAGGTTTTTAGCTCTTAACGAAGGGTTATTTCCCCATCCCCCAGTCCTGCAGAACAGCTGCATCAACTAAGTAAAATGCACCTTTTGAGTTAAAAAGGGACTGACAGGATTGCAACAAGATCCTTCAGAATGGCCACTGGCAACACCTGTTTAACTCAAAATACATATTTTCCTGATATTGTGGGCTATTGCTTGAATCCAGGAAAAGAAGCAACTTCTTTAAAGAGGTGCCAACAGATGTGCTGTGACTCTAGATTCAAAGTGCTGTTCATCCCTAAGAGATTTTCAATATTTTAGTTATTTTTTTTCTGTTGTTTTGTGTTTTACATCTTTATTTTTCAGAGCAATGTATTTACTTTGTATTTCAGAGTAATTATAAGAAAATCATTGTTTTCTTATCAGCAGACATAGACTTCTGAGCATGATGCACTCAGAGTGAGTCCATTTCCAAATAACTGTGGATTGTTGCCTAGGAGTTGAATTGTTGTCTGTTACCAGAGAAAGTAGTGGTTCTTCTCCCATCTTAAACAGTGGGGACCTTATTAGCCTTCCTGCCACTATTATCTGGAGATGTGTTTTCCAATTGTGGCAACTCCCTAATCTGTGTGTGGTCTTCAATATACAGAATCTCGAGCCAGAGGACCATAAATATCAATGCTGCCAAGATTGGAAAATACCTCAGAAGGAGCTTCAGAAGTTCCATTTATAATTTCTATGATATAGATCCCGACCAATAGATCGCTTCTAAACAAGAGGCATTTGGTAAACAATTAAGAACAAAAAAACCACAGATTTGACAAAATGTACCATTACTCTTCTCCAATGCCTGCATAGTATCTGGATCCAGGGCAAGGCTGACAAGCAGTTCCATGTAATTCCTAAATGTTTCTTTCATAGCTCTGGTGTTTAAAAAACGAGCAACAATAGGTACTGGCGGTTCAGGGTCTGGAATATCAAATATATAAATATATTGCTTAATCATGTTCTAATTTTTTCATTTGTTTGATTATTGCTTTAGTGACTCTGCAGAGGGGGTTCATTCTTTCTCAATGTGATTGAGCTGTAACATTTATATTCACACTGGTATTTTATACTTCATGTGGATACTATCATGGCCATCAGTTATCTACTTTATTAATTCTATTATTTTATCTCACACATTTCATTATATTTTATATTACATTGAAGACATTTTAATGTTAGGTGAAGCCTGGAAATTCATGGCTTATCAGATAACATGCAAATATTTTAAATAAATACATCAGAAAGTACTTTCAACAAGAGTCAAGCACAGAAACTAATGAGTTAATTTTACACTACTGTGTGATTTTTTTCATTTATTTGTATGCCACTGCAACATTTTCTATTTTATATAAAAAATGTTGTCTTTCTACAACATTTTCCTTCTTGATAAAAAAAGTGCAGTATTTACTTTGGTTGTGAAATTTAGACCAAGAGTTACCCAATAACTAAACATTATGCTGTTAATACTGATAAAAATTAACTATTATCCACACTAATGTCTTCTGAGATCAAATATTTATGTTGAAATAATCTAAATAGTAGTCACTGATATTTTGGATGTGCTGTTTCTAAAACAGAAATTGGGAATTTGTATGACTTTTTTTTCAATGGTTTCTTGTGCAGAAATGTTGCTGCAAACATTTACTACATATTGAAAAGGGCCAATGAATATAGCCTTCAGACTCTGTACTGAATAAGATATCAGAAGACACTTCCTAATACATCTACAGCAGCAAGCATATAGGTGCTCCATGCTAATGGGCTGTTTGGAGAGTGTGCAGCTCCATATTTTTGCAGTCACTGGGATTTAGAGATGCTGGAGCTACTGACACTGGGAACATGCTAGGGAGCCCCTGTTCCCTCTTCTATATGTAGAAAAAAAAGGCACGAATGCCATATATAAATTAGCATTTAATGTTATATTAATTAATATTAATATGTAAAATTGGAATAGAATATTCAAAATATGCCTCCTTATACAATGTGATTAATAAATGTGACAATACAGCAATGGAAATGATACAAAATCCCAGATCCTCATAATTTCTTCTGCTATAGAGACACTTACCTTCCTCATCACTCTGCGGCTGAGGAGTAGAGGGTGATTCTTCTTTCCATGTTTTGCGTTTTTTTGGTGGTGGTTCAGCCTTTGTCTTTGGCTGTTTTGCTTTGGGTTTCACTGAAGTAACTTTTGTTGTAACAGTTTTTGGCACTGAAGGATCAGGAACTTTAGTGACATTCATGCTTGGCTTACATTGAGCAATTCTATAAGTTGGAATAATTCAAAGAAACTATTATAAACTTAGTGTTTACAAGTCAAATTGATACACTTAGCTGATTAGTTTTCTTCTTTAAGCCCATGTCACAGTGAACCAACGGATGCAAAGAGGATGTAAAACGGACAAAAAACCTTGCCATCCGTTCGA
>BHFT01028582.1:0-14548 GCA_004320025.1 Laticauda laticaudata
TTTGACTCTGGCTAATGTTGCGAGGGCTTCTCGACGAGTTTGGTCTGCAATTTCTCCTTCCGAGTTTGGATAGTGTTTTTGAATAGAAGGCGACGGTGCCACTCTGCATTGGTAGCTTCGTGGCTCAGGATGACGCCGATTCTCCAAAGGCGATGCATCACAGGGACTGTCAATGCAGGGTATTGCTATAGTTGGATCAAAATGGTGTTTAAATGTTAATAGATCTTTGATATTCTTGAAAGCTGCTTGTTCCCTGGTGACCCAGTTTCCTAGATAGTGTTTTTTTTTTGTCTACACAACCGGGTAAGGGTTCTGTTATGGTTGCTTTTTGGGGCAGGAACACATTGTATGACATTTATGAGACCTTGGAATGCTTGTAACGTCAGTTTTGTGTTCCTAGGTCTAGGTTGCGTCTTTTGATGTCGCCTTTAATCTTTTTTTCGGTGGGGTGTATTTCAATTGCTCATCTATGAGATGAGAGCCAGAAATTTGACCTGGTTGGTGGGTTTGTTACATTTTTTCTCGAACTTAACTTTAAGGCCTGCATCTCTGAATCTCTTAATACTTCTTTAATTCCTGCTTTCCCTAGTTGGTTAGCGTTGGGTTTTGCTGACACTAGTACATCACAAAATAGGGGACGAACTCCTTGATTCCATTTAGAAGGTGCTCCATGAGGCTTTGGAAAACTGCCTGGGGCAACGCTGACACTGAACTGAAGTCGGTTGCACTTGAATGCCCATCTGTGTTTTCACTATAGTCTGTGGCCTTTGCGGTTGCAGGATCAACAGGTTACTGTGTGGTACACTTGTGTGAGAATCAGCTTCACCAAAAAACTATTTCCTCGCCCTTAGGGTGCAAATAAGTGTTGCACTACCGCACTGGGTATCGCGTTTGTGAGCGCCATGATTTAGGGGTGCCTTATGAGTTCCACAGATGTGCACTGACCCATATGGTTTGACAGAGTCTACGATGGGTGTTTTCCACGCTGCAATGGTCGATTGGCTCTAACACCCCTTGGCTATTAGTGTTGTTCATTGTTCGTCAATTTTTTGGTTTAATGCAAAAAGTGGACGCAACTGGCTTTGGAGCTGGATGGGGGCTATTTTTGGGTTAGTCCTAAAATGAAATTGGGGTCCCCTTGTACTTGCCTAGGTCCTGTTGAATACATCTCCACTCTTGCAACAGGCTTCCTTCCAGTTGGCACAACGATGCTGTTTCATGCCCGGTCGTCCCAATTTCCCAGGGGCCAAACCATTCGATTCCCAGGAGACGAGGGCAATCAGCATTCGACGATGGTCAGAGGCAAAATGTTCGGCATGATTTTAAACTCGAACGAGGAATGTCCAAGCCCACTACTGGAATTCAATTTCCCTGTAGTCCTTAAGATCAATTTTTGGGTTTTCTAGTTCTTTTTGTTGAATGTTCGGTATCAGGCGGGATTGGTGTTCCAAGATATCATGGATAAAAAGGATCCAGAGCGACTTTCCATCTCACAGGGCTTGCCTTCAATGTTCACCTCTATCCTGGACCTTTTGTTACGTTTGGCTGCCTGGCATTCCGATATGGTTACTGTCTGTGCATTTCTTCGCCTCGTTCTTTTTTTCTATTATCTCAGTTCATCTGCTTCCGGCTTTCTCTCCTTAAATTTTCTGGGGGGAATGCTGCTGCATCTTTTGAGGACTATAGTTCTTTTTGTTTTGGGCAGACCGCTTTCGATGTGCCCCCATTTGTTACATGAGCTCTGGCAGATTTCATACTGTAGAGACCTGCATTCAGATTGTGGGTGGTTGCCTCTGCATCCAGCACACTGGAATTCCCGGCCTGCTCTTCTGTGTCTTTTTCCGCCAGTTCTCTTGTACTGTGTATTGTAGTCTATGCGAACGTATCTTCATTGTCGTCGGGAGTTGGAGTATCTTCATAGTGGGGCGGGTTCGCTGGTGGGCTTGGTTTCTGTCTTTTCCATCTGCCTTCTGTTTCATCTGGGTTGATTTGGTGGATCTGGAATGAATTCATCTGATCATAGTGGCTGCGATTTCTTGCTGCTTCTGCGCGGCAGGGCTTCTGCAATGGCTCTGGCCACAGTGGTTTGGTCTATTTAGCAGCTTACTCTGGAGGTGTAGCGTACCTCAATCCGAGGAACCACGCGGTCCCTCATGGCCTCGTCCATGTTCAGGAACTCGCAGTGGCTCCGTCCGATATGTCTCAGGCTGCAACAAAAATCTTCCGATGGTCTCATCTGCGTTTTTGGTCTCTTTTGTAGAAAACTCATGTGCCTTTTTATCAAGTTTGGAGGACCACATGTGCATAATGTGCTGCGGAGCACATCTGTTCAGCCTCGGGCCAAGTCATCGTTATAATATCTCTTGGTTTTTGCTAGTGGCCTTTGCCATCTAAAAATGGTGGTCCACAGTGTGGAGGGAAGACAGCCCTCTCCTTTGGTCAGATATCTCTGCCCAGTGTCGTTGCTTTCTAAAAACATTAGGAAAGCGATCAATATATGACTCCCAATCCTCCTCATCAGGTTGAATGGTGTGGGTGGCACATTTGATTACTGCCATTCTCTTTCGCTCAAGTTCTGATTGCCACGTGGCTTTGGCTCCTCGCTTTTTCTGACGATCACACCGTGTCATCACAGTGTTCCATTCGGAAATAAGTTGCATGAGACCGGGTTCCAACAACAACTCTTTTATTTCAACAAGTAATGCAATGGTAACAGAACAACAGCCCAAGCTGTGGCAGCCCTTCTTATTGCAGCTTGCTCGCGGCTAGTGGCCAATGACAGTACTTTAAGTGTTCCCGCCGTCCGGCAGACCAATCGGATTGGTTCCTAAATAACCAATCCGAGAACGGCTTTCTCAGTCAATCAGTTTAAGGTATTTGGAGTCTACCAAGTTATTGGTATTTGGAGTCTACACAACAGATATAGTCTGTCATGCTGAGAGAATTAAGCAATCATGATAAAACAATCCAGCATTATCAATAAAGAATTGCAAGGAATCTGAAATCCTGTCTTCCATTCCATCAAGGTGCATTCATTCCCTTTTGGTAACTGGTCAGTGATAAGAAGAATCTTTATCCGTAAAAGCTTTTTTAAAATCTACCAATAATCTGTGGGAATTACTGGGTGATTTTTTTAACTGAATTTGCTCTGCTACAGTATAAAAGATACCTAATTATATATACATACAGTGAAGAATAAATCTTTTTCACTTCATACCATACCATACCATAAAATCTTCCACTGATCCCAAACCTGTCCCAAGGTAATAAATTGTACTGCATTTTTAAAACATGGCAGGACAGGATAAGGCTGAAATCTTTGATTGAAAGAGCAGATTTACTCTGTCTGTGTGAAGTAGACATTGACAATACATAGAGGATCACAGAGGGAATGGCCCTCATTCCACTGTCTTGTGGAAGGTGTTCATTACAAAGACACAAGTAATGTATACAAGCAACACTTGGCATAAATGGACAGTTACTGTGAAGATGCTGAGGTGATATATTCCTTTCCACCAGCAGATGAATGTTAAGAATTTGTGGTCACTATTTTATGTTATGCCTTCAGCAGCTCTATTCATAGCAAGTGGGACATCTGGATAAAATTTGCTCTAGCACACAGAATTGGCAGGATATGTTCATGCTGGATGAATCCAATGCCACATCCAGAAAGTTACAATCAGTTGAAGGAAAAAAGTAGCCACTGAAACCAAATGTAATTTGTATCTTGTTCAAAAGAGATGATTGACTATACCTTGAAAATGAGGCCTTGGCCAAATGAAAAACTATTTAATGATAACAACATCCTTATTTCTTTAAATTCAACTGCCTTCAACTTCCAGCGGTGCTAGGACTTCTATTCCCTATATATCTGGAGGGCAAAAAATTGGAAAAGGATTTGTAGATCTTTAAGGTAAAGTTGGATTTTTCTGACTACAGGTAGGTCTTGACTTACAATTATTAGAATATAAATGGACAGCAAACACTGATGATGTTCCCTAGTTCGGGTAAGGAAACATCTGCAAGAAAAAAAGCAAGCTCAGAGAGCATCATTACAATCATTTCTTTAGTGATCATTAGAAGTTACATCAGGATTGAAATAAGTGACTTACAACCATTCCCATGGCCACATCATCAAAATTTGGGACTTGGAAGTCAATATTTATTTATAATGGTTGCAGCATCCCACGGTCAAGTAAACAACATTTGTGACCTTCCCAGCTGGCTCCCAACAAGCAGAGTTAAGGAGGGGAAGCTTAATTTGTGAATGTGCTGGTGATTCAAGTCACCCATTTAGAACTTACACAAGCAAAAAATGCATTAGTGTTTTTACAATTATTACAGGGCTTGCCATAAATCCAAATTTAAATAATTAATCCAGTCAGAGAGAGTTGTCATCTGTGGAGACAGACCATGGATATCTTGCCCAGGCTTCTGGCTCATAGCTTTGTTCTTTGCTGTATCCACTTAAGGAGCCTTTTCATACAGTTCCTGGAGTACATGCTGTTCTAAATGTTTGAGTGCGGCAAAAATAAAGCAAGGCTGTGAAACCACGGTGAAAGAAGGCTGAGTCTTTGCAGTGGCTGCCAATGTGTTTTTCATCTCTGAGAAGAAGCTTGCTTCCTAACTGCAGCTACCACCTCTAATGGATGAAGTGGGGATAACATCACTGCAAATGAAGAACAGAGTTGTAGAAGGTGATGCCTGTGTACAGTTAGAAGTCATAAGAACAACCGTTATCTTTTTCCTTTGCAAAAGATAAGACTAGAGTGCACTATAAAAATTGCTGGATATCCCAAATTCATGTAAGGTATTTTGAGACTTAGAAGTGTGGTTCCAATAAAGAGATAAACTGGTCTAGTTAGAAAGCTACCAGCTATTAATTTAGTATCTGTAGCTTTTATAAAAACCCTGGAAATATCATTTCAGAGCAAGTAAAAGAATATGGCCATGGTCCTAGCTTTACATTTAAAATAGTATTTTGTGTAGAACTGTGGTCTATATAATTTTGTTGAAATCATCATAGGAAACATAACTGAAAGTATATAAAATCATACATTGCAATGATTTACCTGTCAATGAAAACTTCAACTTCAACCATAACAACACAAGAACAAACAATAGATACAAACTCAAGGTTAACTGCACCAAATTTGATTGCAGGAAATACAACTTCAGCAACAGAGTGGTCAATNTAACCTTAGACTTTCTACTATTGACCTCACGCCTTTCCTAAGAGGTCTGTAGGGGGTGTGCATAAGCGCACCAACGTGCCTACTGTCCCTGTCCTATTGTTTCTTTTATTTTTTTATTTTTCTTAAATGTATCCATGTATTCATAACTATGTTTTTACTTATACTTATTATCTTGTAAGCAATTGACAAAAATAAATAAATAAAATGAAATAAACGAAGCAAGGAAATGATCTACAATAGTTCTATAGTAATCTACAGCCAAGCGTATATCATAATCCATTAAATTTGCATGCTAGAGGCAACTATTCCATTCTTAAAGAAGGATAGACCACATAATCTAATTTGATAACATAACTACTCATATTGTGGAATTTTGCATGGTAAGTTATTATACAATTTCATAATCCACTGTGTTTTTGAATTTTTATCTTATTATTACCTATAGGAATGATTTTTTTTTATTTTTCTGACAGCCGTTTCTTCTATAGTAAACCTTTAGATCTCTTCCTCTTTCCCAATTATATTACTGCCTCTTCTGAACTTATATATCCATGAAATTCAAAACATTGAGAGCAAAGCATTGTTTTTTTCCTTTCATCCTTCAGCCTCTGTAAAACTTGTTTGAACAGCAGAAGAACAATGGCCCTAAATCAAAAGAATTAAAGCTCTGTTATATGCTTATAATGAATACAGTTGGAACTAGGAATTGAATTACCTTTCTGAGGAAAAGAAAAACTGTCTAATTGGATTGAAAATTTGAAACAGAAAATAGCCACATATCAAGTTGTTGCAACTGAAAAATAAACGTTATCTTAGACCCGCTCTGGAAAATGCTATATATCAGTTACCTTTTAATTACTTGGAAAGTTACCCATCTTTTTCTGCACTATTTTTCTAGGAGATACCTAGAATGATTACTCATGATTACTCTCCAACTGTAGGAGGAGGAGGAGGAGAATCTGGGCATGGAATCAAGAGAGGAATCAGTCTGGAATCATTATGTTGCCACAAGCGATCCAAGTGCAGCCCCCTTGAATTCCATTCATTCTTTTCTAGTGCTAATTAAGTGCTGACCATTAATTGATTAGATTCTTGTGTTTAAGTATGAGCAGTAAATCAGCATAATTGGAATTTAACAAGTGGTCCTGATTCTTCATGATTGACACATTGTCTGCTCTGGGGTCTCTGACCTTCTGAGCAAATAAAGATATCAGCATTTTTCTCTTGATATCAAGTTCAAGCTGAAGTGGCCATAGATAAAGTCATCCACTGTCTGGTTTTGTGCCTTCAATGCTATAATCAAGTTTCATCTAACCTTATGAAAATATAAGGGAAAAAATAAATAGGAAGTTGGGGGTAATTTTCTTGTCTCATTATTTCTTATTCCATTTTCCTCCAACAGCTCCTGTTTTATATCTTAGCTTCTGCCAAGTCTAAAATAAACTGAAATTATGATCCATATCTCACTGGAAACAGTTATTATATTAGGCTCTCTCTAGTTGTCTCTGACAAGATCATTAACCACTGTTTTTATAATGCAGAGTAATTTATTATAATAATAATAACAAATTAACAATATAGATGCAAATGCTAAATGAGAAACAATGCTTTAGTACAATGGTAGACTAGAATGTAGTTTGTCATCAATGAACAATAAAAATTTATTAAAGTCTCAGGATTTATATTATGATTATGTAGAAAATGCCTCACAGTGATACACAATATTTAATTAGAACAGAAAGCCTTTATAAAAACACATATGATCTGACCTATTGGATTTGATAACTTTGATCAATTTCCCAGTTTTGCCCATGATACCTTCTCTTGCAAAGAGGCAAAAAAATGGCTGCCCTCCTTTGTATAGCAGCCAAGCCGAGTTATGTTGGTGAACAATGAAGCCTGAATCACTTTGGTTATTGATATATACCTACTTTAACATTGGCTCCCTTCCTGACTTTAGAACATATTCATAGCTACATAGAATGCAAAAGTCACATTCTGTTCTGCACCACCTTCTTGGTTAAGCTACGTTCACAATAAGTCCCAAATTTGCTTTATCAAGAGAGGAGGAGGAGAGGAGGAGGAGAAGCCTGTTTATCTACTACTTGGATCACTGTTTAATGGGTCTTACAACCAATTTGGTATCAACTAATGATTAATTATTTTTATTTCAAAAGATTTAAGTATTTCATGTTTATGAAGTACTTGCAGTGTTCTATATCTGTATCAAAAACATTGCATATTCTTCTTTTTAAAGGAGACTATCAAGCCATTTTCCTTTGTGGCTTAAAAACTGGAAACTATTGCTTTTAATTTCTTGGATTCAGTTTGTCCATAATTAAAGCACCTAAAGTGTTCTGCTATTCTTTACAATAATCTCTCAATTTTTCCAGACAGATACATCCCCACCACAGGAACACTTTTTGTATGAAATTCCAACAAATTTAAGTAATGCCTGGGCCATTACAGACTGAGCTATTTTCTGCTATTTATCTTGGCACAAAAATGCAAACTGAGTTTTTCCAGATATCCATAGTTCATTAAGACAAAAGATAAGAATTATGTCATTCATTGAAAAAAGTAATACATCAGATTTACTGTAGAATTACTCAATGGATTGGTTGTGCAGAACAGAAACTTCATTTGTTTCCAAAATCTTGGTTGACTTCTTTTCCTTTTGCCAAGCTATATGCATAGCTAACTCTTACTTTCTGTGGTACTTTGAACACATGTTCATCATGCTGCTACAATAAAACTGTATCAGAACACAAGCTTGCCCTCATATGATAAAGGGTGGGAAATCTCATTTCCTGTCTCAGAAGTTTTCTGGAACTGTTCCCACTTTGACGCTATTTACACAGCATAGTGCAGTTAGCTGGTGTGTAGTGTTGTCACTACCTATCTGCCCTGGAAGGGATGGTGGTATTTATCTGGTGTCTTTCCTCTAACTGTAGCATATAGGATAGTTAGAGATCTCACAACCTTTCCTGGGCATTTCCTAACTTTATTGCATAACAACATCTGAAGAAGAACAAAAGTCAGGTGCATTTTACATTCCTGCAATGAATTCTTCTTCTCAATCACTGAATTTAAGGACTTATCCTTCAGTACATGCTGAGTACAGTGATTAGAAAGAATTTGAGTTAATTCAATTATTTAAGCTGCTTATAAACAGATAAGGAGTGAGACAAAGAAATACAACTTTCAAAGACTTTCTGAGGGACTGACCACAAACAGTGAGGGCTGGGTCTGTCACATCCACCTCCCTGAAACTTAATACTGGTTCCCCCCAGGGCAGTGTGCTCAGTCCCTACCTGTACTCACTGTACACATATGATTGTGTATGGTCTGACCCATCCACTGTGATCATTAAGTTCGCAGATGATACTACCATTTTGGGTCTCATTACAGCGGGGAGGTTCAAAAATTATCCTCATTATCCCCACAACCTGCACCTAAACATCAACGAGACAAAGAAAGTGGTGTTAGACTTCCAGAAGAAGAGAGTGGAACCTGCCCCAGTTTACATCAAGGGGGGCTGTGTGCAGAGAGTTTCCTCCTTTAAATTCCTGGGAGCTGACCTCAGCGAAGATCTTACCTGGAAAATCAACACAACCCAGGTAGCCAAAAAGGTTCAACAGAACCTTGCAAAAGAATAAAGTGGAACAACAACTGATGACCACAATAAAGTCCACAGTAGAAAGTGTCCTTATATATTGCATTATGGTGTGGTATGCTGACTTCATAGCCACGGATAGAAAGGCATTACAGAGGGTGGTGAGCACAGCACAAACCATCATGGGCTGTTCCCACTAGATAACATTACTAGGGCTTGCTGCTTTAGAAGAGTGAGGAAAATCCTCAGGGACAACTCACATCCGGGTCAACACTTCTTCCCTCCCCTGCCATCAGATAGGAGATATAGAAATATAGCCAGCCACACCATCAGGTTGAAGAACAGTTTCTACCTGTGGGCTGTCAGACTTTTGAAAGGAAAATAACTTCATGTCAGCATAGTATGATAGACTTGCAGAGCCAGCGCATTGTGCAACAAGGTCACACAGTGTAATAAGACTGGGACTGGATTAGGGACTTCTGTCCTCACTATGAGTTGTGTTGGGGGGGAGTGTACAAAGGGAGGCTCAGCCAATCTCATTACACACATGTTGTACTCTGACAATGAAGTAATAACAACAACAACAACAACAACAACAACAACCATTTTCTGTTTTTCTCTGGAAGGATTTGACAATCTACCTTGCTTGTTGGGACATTCTTCCTGGAAGATCCATGTCTGGACAATAATAGCTTTCCTGCATTTATTCTTGATGGGGTCGTGGGAATGGCCTGGAAACTTCAATTTTCACTTCCTCTCCCCTGGAAACCCTCATCTTCAGGGCTTGATTTATATACCCTTTTGTGACTCCTTTTGTAGTACTAAAGAACACCAGCCATTAAGAAAGAGCAGTACAATCAACATTGTACTGGCAGCTCCTTCTATTGCCATAGCAAGAGTTGGGCTTTGGCAGAGACTGCAAGTTAGAAAATGTTTTGGCTGACCCTGACTATCATCCCCAAA
Source organism: Laticauda laticaudata (assembly GCA_004320025.1). Taxonomy (NCBI): domain Eukaryota; kingdom Metazoa; phylum Chordata; class Lepidosauria; order Squamata; family Elapidae; genus Laticauda; species Laticauda laticaudata. The sequence continues at coordinate 9,775 of BHFT01028582.1, forward strand.
TGTATTTAATTAAATAAGAAACATCTTAGCAAGTTATCTCAAACAGCTTGCCATATCATAAGAAAAATATTCTACTTTCTTGGAAAGAAAGTATGTGAACCAGCTTCAAATGTGGATTTCTGTAATACATTATTATAATAACAGAATAATAGAGTTGGAAGGGACCTTGGAGGTCTTCTAGTCCAACCCCCTGCTCAGGAAGGAAACCCTATACCATTTCAGACAAATGGTTGTCCAATCTCTTTTTAAAAACTTCCAGTGTTGGAGCATCCACAACTTCTGGAGGCAAGTTGTTCAACTGACTAATTGTTCTAACTGTCAGGAAATTTCTCCTTAGTTTTAGGTTGTCCCAAAGGTGCTTTTTCAAGAAGCAATTGGACTTTTAGTCCAAAAACATTTAGGTTGCTTTTTTCCTTGATTAGTTTCCATCCATTGCTTTTTGTCCTGCTTTCAGGTGCCTTGGAGAATAGGTTGACTCCTTCTTCTTTGTGGCAACTCCTTAGATATTGGAATGCTGCTATGGTGTCTCCCCAGGTCCTTCTTTTCATTAGGCTAGACATACCCAGCAGCAACTATTCTTTATATGCTTCAGTCTTAATATATAATATTAAGCAATATTATATAGGATTAGGATGCATGGATCAATTCATCTGAACAAAAGTACAAATTAAAATAATTGTACATTAGAAAGTATAAAGTAGTCTTGTATCATCATAAGACAGAAATCTTATTTCTTGCATCTAACAGGCTAAAGATACAAACAGACACACACATTACTTTGCAAATTTACAAAATAACACAAGATATTATAACATTTGAAATACTCCAGGATATTTTTGAAAAATGGGGCCCAAATTAGTAGCCACTATATCCTATATATTAGAAATAATATCCACTTCTATGTATCGCCCATGTCCAAAATGTATTAATTTAAAAAATGTCAGATATGATACAAATTTTACCTGATGCAAAAATACTAGAAACAGAAATATTGAATAATAATAACAATAATAACCACAATAACAGCAAAACAATAATAACAATAAATAATCCCATAGAGATTATAAAATAAAATTGAAACACAAATGTCAAGCCAAGAGAGTGACATGGATAAGGACTTGAAAATAAATATAATAAATCAAGAGAATGATCAAGATAATATTGTACCTTATTATATAATTAATTAGAGAAAGGAGGAATAAAGAGAAATCCCGGATAAGTGATTCAAACATATTGTACTTTCATTTTCCTAATATGGGCAGGACTGACAGCTCTATTTCATTTCAGCTTTTGGCAAAACAAAAGCCAAATACCTGTAACGAATTTTGATCTATTTTCTCCTTCTAAATATTCTTAACAATGTCCCTCAGGACAAAAAATATTCATCAATTCTTAAACCAAGCAGACATTTAAGTAATCCTTGTTAAAAGTTATTATAATAACCACTGAGTAAGATGGGCAGCCAATAGGAGAGAGAGGGGAGGGAGGGAGAGAACAAGGGGGGAGGGAAGGAGGAAGGAAGAGAGAAGAGGGTGAGTGTTAGTCTCTGGGGAAAGTTTTAGAAAGGTAGAACAATATGCTGACATTACAGTATTATCATTATAATCTAATAGAATATTTACCCTCATAACTGGCAAAACTCAGAATGGAAAAAACATCTACAAACTGCAGAGTCTGCTGTTGGCAACATCCTGTCTGTTGGCTTCCTCAACATATCTGTCTATATAAAAGTTGAGATGTTCAAGGATTGCAACAATTTTATCCACAGAAGAGTTTTAGTTCATTCATAGACGTGAATGCTAGCCAGGTATTTATATGGAAAAAGTAAAAGACATCAAAGAAGTGGGGACCGATTTCCTTTTCCTGAATGCCTCTCTCACATTCCAAAATGTCTAAAGCAGACACTGCATTATATCATGGAAATAAGGAATTGTTTAGTTACCCCTAACGAGGGGTAAGATTCTACCAGTTTGCACCTATTCGCTAGAACCAGTTGTTAACATTCTAAGCAGTTCAGAGAACCAGTTGTTAGAAGAAATTACTGGCCTAATCCTGTAAGGAAGGCAGGAAGACAAAATTCTGGTGCTGCTTACAGAAAGTTAGTGCTTAGATCTGGCTCATGGGAATACCCTGGAAACAGTGAAGGACCAGCTCCTGGTGCCTCTGCCAGAAAAAATGGAGCTCAGGAGGGCCACACGTGGCACCCGTTTTCACTGTCAGAGGACTGCAGGAGGCTAACACAGCTGAAAACGGAGCCTCAATGAGTGATGTCAAGCTATGTCACCGGACCATACATCCCAGGCCCCGAGGTCAAACACAACCCTGATGTGTCCCTCAATGAAATCAAATTTGACACCACTGTATTAGATGATTAACTCACTACAAGTTAATCACCCGAGAGACTGTTTAAAAGTTGTATCTTCTATGTGAGAAGCATGCTATAGATCTCCTGCTCCTGATTTTTGAGACTGCAAATTGCTTCATGCCCTGAATATTTCATGACTGGGCTATTGTAGCCAATCACTGCTGGCTGGTTTCAGTTGAAGAGTTTAAGTGGTTACTTCTAATTAAATTTGTCTTTATTTTATTTGTTTGTTTGTTTAACAAATTTATATGGCCACCCAACACCCACACAGATGACTCCAGGAGGCTACAACATTAAAAACCCACAACATAAAAACCCATAAAATCACACCCCACCCCCAGGTGAGCAGCAACCCTTCACTATTTATGATCTATTTCACATATAAAGACAATATTACAATCCAACATGGTGTATATTTTGATTTTTATTTCTCAAGGTGATATATGTACATATTTTAGACAAAAAATCCTGTTTTGAATTAATGTAAAAATATCAACAATTGATGAGATGGATAACAAAAGTGTCAAACTTAGGAGAATCCTTGCAATTGTAAAATTATATATTTTTTTCTAATCAGGGCATTTTAAGCCCATGTCACACTGCCCAACGGATGCAAAAAGGACACAGCGGACAAGCAAAATGTTCCATCCGTTGTTATCGCTATCTAGCTTGTTGAATCATATTCGGATTCCAGAAACACTCATTCTAAAGAACTATCTTTAACAAACGATTGGAATGTTTGTGATAGTCATTACAGCAGGTAAGCATCTGTGAATCCAGTTTAGGTTAAATCTGAGGGTTATCTAATTTAAAGGCTTATTTGTCCCGCTGCCTTCTATTTTTAACAGGCAATTAAGGACACTAACAAACTTAAAGGCCCATGTCACATTAACCAACGGATGCAAAGATGGATGTAACGGAACAAAAATACTCTTGCACTATCCGTTGGTAAAACGTCGCATTTACTCCACTTTGCCTTCCGTTTTCGCTTCCTTCTCTATCCATCCCAGCCATTCCATTTTATTGGACAGTTTCATCCGCTCAAGAAAGTGTTTGGGCTGCCAAACTATTTGCGAGGAAAATGTTTATCCCAATGCAGTCCGTTCTGCTCATACCTACGATCCGCTACGGCATCAGTCCATGCATCCGTTACGCCATCCGCTTATAACTCTGCTACTGGTCCGACTATCCTGTCGTGTAATACACGCATCCGCGCATACTACCGCATCCCGCTATTCGGACCTGGCAGGACGAAGGCGAGGAAGCAGACAAAACGGACGACTAGACATGGAGATGCAGAACGGATTGCCTAGTTGGATTGCAGCACAGAAAACAAAGCATTTATTAAAACCGGGAGAAAAATGTTCGCGTCAAGGGGACCTTTCTCGGATATATTACGGATGTCCTAGAGATGGCCATAGGGGATTGCCTAAGACGAAAGACCTATAGGGGGAGGAACACCTTCATCTGCATCCTCACTTCTCAGAACAGCAGTCCAGCACATACAACCCTCTTGCAGCCTTTTCATCTGACCTTTCCTTCTTCCACAGGCATCTTGCCCAGGGCTGGCAGCAAAGATGGCTGAGGTTTGCTGTGCTTCGCATGGTTGTGGGGTTGGCTGCTGGCGAGGGAGGCTGGCAGGAACCAAGGGCTGGCCAAGAAAGGCTGGCAGAGGAGGGCAGGGCACCAAGGCTGGCAGGAAGCGGCTGCGAGCGGACAGGCTGGCAGGCACTAAGGCACTGGCCCAGGCAAGGCTAAGGGCTTCGGACCAAGGCAGGCCGACCAAGGCTGGGAGTAGGCCCAGGTACGGCAGGCAAGCTGGCGCAAGGCGCAGGCAGGCGCAGCAAGGCTGGCAAGCAGACTGGTATGGCAGCAAGGGCTTGCGAGGCAGGCTGGCACCAAGGCTGGCAGGGAGGCTGGTGGCACAAGTGATGGCAGCGGAGCTGGCAGGCAGCAAGGCTGGCAAGCAAGCTTGCAGCGCAAGAACATGCAGGCAGGGCGGGCAAGGCAGCAAATCCGTTCCCGGCAGCAGGTCTTTCCTCTGAATGGCGACCTGCTTCCGAGCTAGCTTCGTTTATATCCGCGGGCTAGCTGATGCAATTAGCATCGCTCCCAGCATGCGGCAATTAATGCCAGGCATTCCATTAGGCCTTCCGCCCTGTGTGCATCCGCTGGTGCATCCGCTTCATCCGCTAGGCATTCCGCTCTGAAATCCGCTCTTTCCATTCCGCGTCTGCTTTGCTGTGGGCCCCTCGGGAAGCCCTTGCGGGACGTGCCAATCCGCTCCATCGCTTTCCACTCCTCTGGGCTTGCCATTTCTGCATCTGATTTGCATCCCGCCCTGCGTCCTCCCACAGCGTTCCATGGTTATCCGCTCCGGTTATGCAAATTTTTGCCCCTTTGAGAGCG
>BHFT01028583.1:0-21151 GCA_004320025.1 Laticauda laticaudata
CAGCAGAGGTCAACAAAGGAGAGGTTGCCCAGGAAGTAATACATGGGTTTGTGAAGTTGGGGTTTAGTGAAAATCAATAGAATCATCCCCAGATTTCCTAATACAATGATGATGATGTAAATTAAGAGGAAGACTGTAAAAAGAACCAGCTGCATTTTGGGATTATCTGTCAATCCCTGAAGAATGAATTCAGAAAAGGCAGAACCATTTTCTTTATACAAGTTTTGCTGAGCAGATGGATTGGTTCAGGTAATTTGCTGATCCTGAAATGTCTTTTTGATTGCTTATTAGGAAAAAGAAAATTATATTACTTAGAGTTTCATCCCTGTTCCTTTCTTCATATCACAAGAATCTGAACTTTTTTCAAGAGGATTGGGATCACTTTTTACTAATTTAATTCAGTATACAGCATATTTGGTAGGTAGAATCTGTTTATTGTGCAAAAATGTAGTCTTTGAATATATCTGCTTCATTTCCTATTTCAGTTAAGTGAAGGATGCAGATTAATTTATTGGAAGAATAATGTGTCGCTATAGAACTGTGTCAAATTTAGATGAATTGATGTGGAGCAACCATAATCCCCCCTCTTCCACACATTCCTAAATTGTGCAATATATCCTAGAAAGGAGGATGATTTGAAAGCTCCAAATCTCCTATTTTATGTTCTATTCAAATTTATGTTCTATCCAAATATTCCCTTCAGAAGATAGATGGTAAGTTGGCCATAGCAGAGTAGATGAAATTCCCACACCATTCATTTGCCAGTTTTGTTTCTTTGGGTTCTAGATTTCAGGTTCTACCAGCCATTAAAAAATTATTGGCTTCAATTGGTCTCAATATTCTATCAACATGGAATTTCATGTCCTTTTATGGTGCAATAAAACATTTGTTTGCTTTTCCATAATTCTTCCCTCAATATTTCCCAAGTGATATACCTTCATGTACTTAGGATGTCTCTTGCTTGTGTTCATAGCTGAACCTCTTTGTATGTGGAGCCAAAAATATAGAAGGTACAGTAGAGATATTCAATTAATCTGTTTATTTACCTTGGGCAAGTCACTCTTTCTCAGTCCAACTCACCACACAGGATTGTTGTTGTGAAGAAAATAGGAGAAGGAAGGTGTGTTGGATATGTTCACCACCTTGAGCTATTGGTAAAAATAATAAAGGCAAGATATACACAAAGAAATAAATTTTAGACAAAATATTTCAATCATAACAACTTGAAATATTAATCAATACCATTTCTAGAGACATTTCAAAAGGCAAGAGTTCAACTTTTGCAAAGGTGCCTCCAAAAGTTCTTTACAAATATTGCATGATCAATGATGTAAAAACACAATAAAAGAGGTAGATTCACCAAGAGAGCTACATTCTCCTGATGTCTCTGATGATATATTCATCATGATAAACAAAGGCTCTGTATGTCAAATCTTTGCCTTATGCCTGCTCAAGATTATTTGTTTAATTTATGAATTCTTGAAGCTGTAGGATCAATAGAAACCTCTCTGTCGGTCTGGTTACATTTCAAATATTTGTCTGAGATTATTCTTAATAAAGAACCTCATAACACCTCTTCTAAGAAGGCAGGGTGAAAACCAGGTATTGGTGATCTGACTAGCTGTTATCAAGGAGAAGTCCTTAGACATCCTAATAAATGAAACTGGATTAAAAATTTTATGTACTTTCTGAGAAGACAAGAAATCACACTTATTGAAACAGATAGCAAAATAGATACCCTAGGTATAATGTACCCTCAAAAGATATAATATATGTCATAAATATGTATATTTTTCTCCACAAAGAATTTCCAAAGTTCTCATGATGGATTTTCGATGGTGTTTGGATAGACACAAACCATGGAGGCTGGTGTTCCAATGAGAAATCCTGAAAAGCTCCTTTGGACAACTCATCCCATAGACAAGGCCAGAAGCATACCTCTTCCCTTTTTCATGGCAATGTTTCAAGCAATTTCCTGCCACTCTTTGATGCATTTTCCTAATTTTGCTGAAGTTTGATGTCTTATTCTTATTTAGATTTATATGGGTCTCAAATTGGAAAGATTCAACTAAATTAGATTAAATTAAACTTAGTAATGCTTTAATCAATCATCAAAGAAGAAAGAATTCTGTAAGGTGAGGATGAGTTAGTCTTGTTAAAAAAACCTTTCTAATACTAGTCATTTGACCTGCATTAATTCTTATTTATGAATTGTATCTCTTCTTACAGCAAAATAATGCATCTGGAATCAACTCTTAAGAGAGCTTTATATCTGAAAAGTACAAACCATTATAAATCAATTGAATATAAAACTAAGTTTGCCTCTGATTTTAGTACAATTCAGAAACTTCTCAGAAATATTTCCCATATGGATTGTTATAAATATTCAGTGTAAAGGATAATTTCTACATTTAAATACATTTTATTGTGAATTAGCAAACATACCTGGAGTTGAGTCAGTTGCTTTTTTGCTCTTACAAAACTTGTAAATAGGGGCAGAGATCTTAAGTCTCTTTTCATATCACTTGGGATATTATCCCTTATGTACTTCAATACTCCTGATCCTGGAGATAAGTAGTTGTATTTTCATATTTTATTGTAATACTTTTAATAAGAAATTAGAGTTAAGTAAATAATATCTTGAGTCCCAAGCTACAACTCAACAATTCTCAGGTCCAACCAATGAGTGACATTGTACAATTCAGCCAAAATTCAGATATTTATTTGCTGACATAATTTAGACAGAAATCATTTAGTCTGACAATCCCACTCTAACCTTACCTACAGTATATATCCTGGGAAATTCCAAGAAGCGGCTATCCTAATTCTCTTCCTTTTTTCTGATTTAACTCCAGGCTGTTTCTCTTGTCTCACCCCCTCTCCTTGGAATGTGCTTTCCTAATCCTGGGAAAACTGTGACTTTGCTGTAGTCCATCACACCACATCCCCCTTTATAGATACAATCCATCACATCATTCTACAACTCAAGCATGTTTGACTTCTCATAAACTCATGAACAAAATAACCTGCGTACTATGTCTCAAGCCTAGAATTTGCCAAGATTTTAATAATATTCCAGGAAAGAAAAGGGGAACTGGTAGCAGAGTTGATAAGTCATGGCAGAATGCAGCCAAACACACCAACTCTTTGATAATTGCTCTCCAAACAAAGAGAGAACTTGAGATCACCCACAAGTGCTCCTCATAAGGAGACCACAAGACACCAGTCACCATCAGTTTTAGAGCTCTGACTGAGGAAGGAAAGCTACCTTTGCTCAAACTGAGGATAATACCTACATGAATTTGCATACTGTCTTATCTAATTTCTTATATTTTCTTTTCCAATTCCTTTTTTAAATTTGATGATAACGGCTTTTTCATGATTAGAGACCTTTGGACCAACAAATTTTACAGCACTGTGTGAATTTTATTCAGTCCTTAATGAAAGAAAATTTAAATATAACTGTTATGAGCCACAATTCTGACCTTGACTCTGACAATGTTGCTGCAGCTGATCCTGTGTCAACCTCAGGATCCAGTAAGCTAGGGTTCAACTGATTCTGATCAACCACAGGCATCTCCTGTCTTGTGATCCCCCTTATGAGGAGCAACTATTTGGAGCACTTGTGGGTGATCTCAAGTTCTCTCCTTGTCTGGAGCAATCAGGTGATGAGGCACAATCGCCAAGCTTTAGATCTAGACATCTATAGTGGCAAGCAGAACTATGGTTCTCAATGAGACTCCTCACTTGACAAAGCATGAGTAATTACAGCCAAAAGACAAAATCTTGTCAAAAGACAGATTTTGGTTGCCACCTTAGTTGCAGTCTTTGTTAGAAACAACCATTTGGCTTCCCAACTTGTGACTCTTGTTTCTGCTTCTTGATTTTGAAATATTGCAAATGGACTAAAGATCCAGATGAATTTGAAATAAGACTTAGGAATTAATGATAAGACCCTTTTTCATGGGAACATGCTCTTATTTTGAGATCTTTTAAAAAATGATAGGATGGGACCCTGAATATTGGACATTAGAAGGAGATAAAAGGAATTAAAAATTAAAGTAAAAGGAGAATTAAGTATTATGTACTTAAGTATGTCTTGATGTGATGACATATAATAGCATTTCTTTAACACCTATCAGCAAGAGCTGGCGGGGTCGACCACAAACACTCCCTAGGTTCACCACAAATGTCTTCTATTGAAACTAGTTGACAGGTTGTGGCTTTCACACTTGGTTAAGACACATCATAATTACAAAAATACACATCTGTATTCTTATTTCCACTGAATTTCCTCTTTTTTTTAACTGGTAGAGATTATTATTACGTTGTCCATTAAATTTGCCTTTAAAAATTCATACATATAACAATTCACATGATTTTGCCATGCCTTCTAGATAGATCTTCTGTATGTTCCCCCCATCCCCCAATGGCCACCTTTTCAAGCTGTTGTAAAAGAAAGTTTCTCCCTTTCCAAACCCAGATACAGCCAAGAGATTTTGACACAGCACCTTTCACCTCCTTGTTCCTCAGGCTGTAGATCAAAGGATTGAGCATGGGGATCACAGAACATAAAGGCCCATTTGTCTTGGTCCATGGATAACTAGAATTTGGTCAGAAGTACATGAAGAGTATTGTCTCGTGGTATATCCCAACAGCTGTCAAGTGAGGGGCAGGTGCCTGCCGTCACCAAAGCGTATTCTCAATATTGTAGCCAAAATGTAAACATAGGATACAAGAATCATCCCAATGCTACTTGCTTCAACGAAGCCAACAAAGGTAAATAACACAATCTCACTAACATATGTATCAGAACAGGAGAGCATTAGAAGTGGAGGCTCATCACAGAAGAAGTGATTGATCACATTGGAGCTACAGAAAGATAGCTGGAATGTTGAGGAAGTTTGTATCATTGAATCCAGCAGGCCTGTAAAGTATGCAATCGTGATCATTTTCTGGCAGNTTGGACATTACAGTTGGATAGAGGAGTGGATTGCAGATGGCCACATACCTGTCATAGGCCATCACAGCCAACAAAAGACATTCTGCATCCGCAAGGATAGCAAATACAACATCCAAGAACCTTATCAGTTCTGAAAGGATGATGCGGAGGGGAAATGGAAGGATTAAAACTGATGGGTAGGAGACGGAAGGATCATATTGTTGTCTTATCATAGGTGTGTGCCTTTTCCCTCTGCCTCTGTTGAGACAAGGTTGGTCAGTTTTAACACAGATGGCCTCTTTTACCCAAACCAATGGTCCTCTTTATCCAGAACATGGATATCGAGGACTATTGTAGTGGGCATGAGATATGAAACCATAGAACACCTTTTTCCTGTCTATACCACAGTCCTTGCAGCAGTTCCAAGAACATTCCACCACCATTTACACTCTGATTCAGGTGACCCTGAGGGCACAGATAAACCCCCAAGAGGCTCAATTGCTCCCAGAAAGAATGCTAATGACCAGATGACTACAAAGAAATATGATCCTTCCATTCCTCACTCCCATCCTGTTAGAACTAATCCTTTCGTCCACCCCACCATTCTGTCAGAATAGATGAAGCTTCTTGGATAAGGTGTGAAACATTTCTTCCTGAAGCAAAAACATAGTCCAGTTGCCTTTTGAAAAAAGCATCTTTGAGATAACCATGGCCTGGATGACTGAGAATCTCTATAGACAATTAACTGTTTATTAATCTTTGTCTAGACCAGGGGTTGCCAATCTTTTGGACCTTAGGGACCAGCAGATTCATAATTTTAAATCCCAGGGATCACTAACTGGTTCTGTGGGCATGACCTAATTTGTGTGTATGGCTTGGTGGTCATGTGACTGGCTGGACATGGCTTTATGTAAATATTATAATTATTTATATAAATATTGATTTTTTTGTCAAAAGAGAACAATTTTTACCCAAAATCAGGCAAAGCAGGCAGGCAGATTGAGTTGCTCATAGAATCACAGATTCATTCAGAGATCTATCTATCTGCCATCGGCTTGCTCAATCTATCACATAAAATTTGCTTGCAAGCAAACTCACAAAATTAACCCACAACAAACCATGTATGTAAATATTGAATTTTTTATAAAAAAGGAGCAACTTTTACCCAAAATCATGCAAAGCAGGCAGGCAGATTGAGTTGCTCACAGAATCATTCAGTGACCTATCTATCTGCCATTAGCTAGCTCAGTCTGTCACATAAAATTTGCTTGCTGTGAGTCTGCACTGAATAATAGAACCATCATTCCTGTGCTTAAAAGCAGAGCCGAAGATCTAAAGACTAGCTAAAAAGCAAGAAATCCAACCATTTCCTGCTTCCTAACTAATCTAAATCTCCTGGCATAGCAGAACAACTGATGGTTGGAAAAAATAGCAATTTAGCAGGCAAGTTTTCTGGGTAAGGAGTGAGTGTGTGTGGGGGTTCCCGCGGGCCATGTGGGCAGCACAGCCTTGTGTTCCTGCACAGGCTGGATTAATTGCTTTGGGGAACAGTCTTTCTCTGCCCAACTCATCTCACAGGGTTGTTTTTGTGGGGAAAATAGGAGGAGCATGGTGTGTTGGATATGTTTGCCACCTTGAGTTTTGGTAAAAATAATAAGATAACAACAAGCAACAACAACAACAACAACAACAACAACAACAATAATAATAATAATAATAATAATAATAATAATAATAATGATGATAATAATTTACAAATAAATAAATAATTTAGACTAGTATTTCAAGTTTGGTAATATCATCTATAGAGTCATCTTAAAAGGCAGGAGTACAACTTTTGCAAAGTGATGCCTCCAAATATTCACTGACATCTCTCCATGTTCAGTGGTGTATAAAGACAGTGAAAGAGCTGGCATGTCAAGAGGGATACATTCTCCTGAAATCTCTGCTAGTATGTATCATCCATCATAATAACCAAAGGCTTAAATATGTCAAATATGGGCATGATGCCTGTTCAAGATAATTGTTTTTATTTATGAAGCCTTGAAGCCATAGGAGCAATAAAAACCCCTTTATCAGTTTGGTTAAATATCAAATACTTTGGCTGAGATTATTCTTAATGAAGAACCTCACAATATCTCCTCTAAAGAGGCAAGGTGAAAAAAAGTTATTGGTGGTCTGATTGATTGCTGTCAAGCAGAAGCCCTTAGACATTCTTATAAACCAAGCTGGAGGAAGATAAAATCTTATGCACTTTCTGAGGAGTAAAGTAATCACACTTATTGAAACAGATAGCAAAATAGATATCCTAGGGCCTAGACATAAGTCACTCCATAAATAACAAGGCAGGAAGCATATCTCTTCCATTTTTCATGACAATGATCCAAGCAATTTCTTGCTATTATTTGATATATTTTCCTAATTTTAATTTTCATTGATGTCTTATTCCTATTTACATGGATCTTAAATTAGAAAGATCCAACTTAATGAGATCAAATTAAGCTTAGTAAAGATCAGACATTCAAGAAGGAATAATTTCTTAAGATGGAGATGAGCCAGTCTTGTTAAAATAATCTTTCTGTCAAGTGAGGCTCCATTCAAAATCCAAGAAATAAAACCTTAGACTCCATTGTTATAGAGAAAAGAACTTTTACAGGAAATCAAAGTCATAGCATCAAAATAATTCAAGATCTGAGGCATTAGGTGCGAAAATTACATATACAAAGTTATGGCAATGTTCCCACCCACAATAGTTCAAACTGGCCATCCAATCTGAGATGTGTATAATGTCATGTGGGGCATCTTCAGATGGTGTTTCAGATATTTGGCTCACTAGGACGGTTGACCTTGGCCTGTTTAGATAAGAAGCTAAGCAAGTAAGAAAGTTTTCCCAATTCACCATTTCAAGTCTCCAGCACTCTTCCCCCCCCACAAAACCTAATTAATCTTCCCTCCCCTTCCCCCATTTCTATGGCAGCTGGAAAGACAAGCAGAAGAAGGATTCTTGAAGGCTGCCACTTGCTGATACTAGTCATTTGATCTGTATTCTAATTTTTTCCGGCTTTCTCTACGTTAGGGGACTCTATTGAAGGGATCCTTGAAATGGTTGTATTCTTACAGCAAAATGTTCCATTTGTGACTAAGTCTTAAGAAGAATTTAACACCTCAAAAGTACAAATAATTCTAAATCCATTGAAACTCTAGCATTCAGTTTGTATCTGACTTTAGTTCAGTTTAGAAATTTCTCAGTATTATTTCCTATGTGGATTGTCGTTTTTGTATAAATCTTATTGTGAATTAGCAAACATACCTGGGCTTGAATCAGTGGCTTCTTTGCTCTTGCAAAGCTGCAAATAGGGGAAGAGATCTTAAATCTCTTTTCATATCACTAGGGATATTATCCCTTATGTGCTTCACTAATCCAGATATTGGAGATAAGTGGTTGCATTTTCATGCATTGTTGTGATAACTTTAACTGGATACTATTGTTAACTAAATATCATCTTGAATCCCAAGCTACAACTCAACAATTTTCAGACCCAGCCCAAAAGCAACACTGGACAATCCAGCTAAAATTCAGTTCTTTATTTGCTGAAACCATATAGACAGAATCTTGTCAGTCTAACCCCATCCCACTTTAACTCTAACTGATAGACCCTGTCATATTTCCTTTTCTAATTATTTTTTGGAAATTCTATGGAATGGCTATCCTAATTCTTTTTCTCATTCTCTAATTTAGCTTTAGGCTGTGTTGACTTTTGTCTCATCCCTACCATGTGTTCCTGGGAAACTGTGTCTTTACTGTGATCTGTTACAATACCTCCCCCTTCGTAAATACAATACATCACACCATTCTACAATTCAAACATGTTTGGCTGCTCATAGGCACAGGAATAAGCATAATAAATAAGCACTTCCTCCTAAACACTAGGAACAAAATACCTTGTCTGCTACTATATATCTTGAGCCTAGCACTTGCTAGGATTTTAGTTGTCTTCCAGGGAAAAAATGTGAACTGTTGGCAGAGCTGATAACTATGGCAGAATTAAGAGGAGGCAAGCAGTCCATCTGTTTGATAGTTCCTCTCTGGACAAGTAGAGAAATTGAGATCATCCACAAATGCTCCAAATAGTTGCTTCTCACAAAGATAGTGATCACCCTCAGCTTTACAGCTCTGAGAGATGAGAATGATCCATCTGCACTCACACTGAGATGTGGACTTGCATACTTTTCTACATGGACTTGCATACTTTCTTTTGGAAGTTGGTTGTTAATTGCTTTTCGGCTATTAGGAATCTTTGGATCAACAAATTTTTACAGCACTGTGTGAATTTTGATTGGTCTTTGGTGAAATAAGTTTTAAATGCAAGTGTTATGAAGCACAATTCAGAATGTGACTCTGACCTTGAATCTGACAATGTTGCTACAGCTGACCCTGTGTTTTAGGACTATCAGCCTCAAGACCCAAGATTCAGGATTGTATCATTGAGATGCAATGGCTAAAATATAAGAACTAACTGTATTAGTTTCTGCTAATTGTAGAGATCTATAGCAAATGCATAAAAATATGTTCATTATTCCATGGCAGGACTTTCTTTAGTATTGTGAATAATAGTATCTAATCAATGCTGTTTCTCAAAAGTCTAGTCTTCTTCACAATGATGGGGAAAGGCATAGTTTAGTTGTTTCAAGAGTTCCTGAATAAATTATTGCATAAACCAGCAAAGCTATCAAGGCTACATATCCCTTTTAGGACTTACTAGATTGGATGAGAATGGAAGATACAAGGGTTCCCTCCAGTGGAGATCTCATGAGCTCTAGTGTTTTCTCGCTAATTTATAAGATTTTCTCTCTCATGTCACTGTTAGATCAGAGGGATGTGCATACAGCCCAGGAGGGATAGAACCTAGGTATAAAAAACTCCCAATCAAAGTTTCTCATGCGTCCTCATTGTGAATTGTGTTAGGAGGGGGGTTGCATGAAGGGAGGCTCAGCCAACCTCATTGTACACATGTTGTACTCTGACAATAAAGGTAATAATAATGAAGAGATTAATTCATAAACATGCAAGGTTCAGAAAGTATACCATTTTGTTAATCAGGAACTGATAGAGTTTTTCTCTACCCAGAGGAACATATGTAAACTTTGTATCTCCAAAGATACACAGAAAGTTCTCCTGTGAAATTTTGGGGAAAAAAAGCACACCTAAATGAAGAGGCCAGTTAACAATATATTAACATAGTTTTATTAGTTTTATTGACCATGTCGTATCAATTTAAGTTATAGAAATATAATTATGATGATGATGGCCACCCATATACTAAAGATAGTAGTATTGTTGACCATTATGGGAACCAAACTATGAGCTCATTAGCACTGCCACTTTTGAATGGAAGTGTGGCAAGTGTCTTCCCAAATCTATTCCCAATGTTTCTATAATATATTTCTCTCTTGTTAACATCTCCATGATGTGCTTTGCCCTTGACATGGCTATTGTGGCTTAACTCTAAATGTCATTCTTATTGGCTATTTTGAAACTTTATTCTTGCCTAAGATCACTGGTCAGGACTGCTGGCTGCTTCTAATTAAAAATGGAGCTCCCAGAAGATGTAGGAGGTTCTGAAGTGAAACAATGAAGAGATCTGTAATAATTCTGGTAAGAAATTTATTTCTAATTCATTAATTATTTTATTTAAATTTATTGGCTACCCGGCTCTAGTGGAGATCTGAATAAAGCACACATAACAAAGACTGATCATAATAAGACCATGAGAAGATCAAATATCTGTAACTTTTCAATGCAGTCAAACAGAAGCCAATAAGGAGATTATATATGTAGCATAAGGAAAAAAAATGTATTTAAGGTCTTGACCAGAAGTTGTTGAGGCTTATACTGGGAGGGTGGTGGTAGCTTAAGTTCTCAACTAACTGTTCTCAGTCCTATCCTCTATTAATTGATATAATAATCAGTACTTTTGATGGAAATTAATTATATAATTTATAGGAGTAGCTTCGTTGATCTGTCTAAAAGCTTTTATTTCTGAATCGGTTTTGGTGTTATGAAAAAGAGTGAAAATTGTTTTTCTGCCAAGGTTCCCAAAACACTTTTGTGGCCCTGTCTCTCTGGTTTCTTTTTCCTATGTAAAATTCTCCAATCATTTTGTTGCTTTGAATATTTAATTTGTTTTTCCTATTTGTATCTCAAGTTTTTAATACAGCCCTATCAACTGTTGTAACTTGTAGAATTCTATAGGGATTTTACAGAAATCAGTTCATTATTCCAGGTCAGGATTTTTTATGCTTTGTGAATTACAAAAAAGTATCCTACATTAAGGGGGAGAAACTCAGATTTAAAAAAATATTTTATTTTATGTATTTTGACTGGATATGCTTAATACAACTCTTTGGATCATTATCCCTCTGTATATGTTGGACTTCAAATTCCATGCCTTCTAATCAATATTGCCGTAGACTGGACAAGGCTAACTGAGCATATAGTGGTTTTTTTTTTCCCACAGAAAGAATTTGGGTATTTTAAACATAAAGGTGAAAAATATGGTTAAATATAAAATTTGACTGAAACATCTGGTTTGTTACATGTTAAATACTTGCAACATGACAAATTCAGAACTAGTAACAACTTTTAATTTACTTGCAGAGAACTCTGAATGTCTATATGTAGACTCTCAGCCTTGGGCTTTCCACAATCAAAAATTATACAGGGTTTTAAACCTGTGATTCATACAATTAACCATCTTGCTTTATGACTTTATGACTTGCTTTATGACTCTCATTTTCTGGACTCTTGCTATGCTATCATCGTTTGTGGCTGAAGAGCCTGGGAAGTGGCTAAGAGCCAGCAGTCAAAGTTTACCTGATTAAATTGAAACAATTTCAGCAGGATTAAGACTATTGTTAGTAAAGTCTACTATGTTAAATAAGTTGTGATTGTAATTGAGATAATATTCAAATGTATAAAAAATAACAGAACATGACAGAACAATGTATTTCTTTTACTGAGTGATGTCATTCCTCTTTAGAAGGATCAGAGGTTAATTCTGAATGAAATTGTCCCTTACATTTATTTGGGTTTCCTGCTTTTTAAAAGTCCATACAATGCCCACTGATTTTACCAGAGCATCTTTCACTTCCTTGTTCCTCAGGCTGTAGATCAAAGGATTGAGCATGGGGATCACAATTGTGTAGAACATCGAGGCCCATTTATCTTGGTCCATGGAATAGCTGGAGGTGGGCCGGATGTACATGAAGACAATGGTACCATGGAATATCCCAACAGCTGTCAGGTGAGAAGCACAGGTGGAAAATGCCTTGCGCCTGCCCTCAGCAGAGTTCATTCTTAGGATTGTAACCACAATATAAACATAGGATACAAGACTCATACAAATGCTGCATGCTTCAATGAAGCCATCAATGATAAGAAGCACAAGCTCATTAACAGAGGTGTCAGAACAGGAGAGTACAAACAGTGGAGGCATATCACAGAAGAAATGATTAATAAGATTTGACCTGCAGAATGTGAGTAGGAATGTAGAGGAAGTGTATACTATTGTATCCATTAAGCCTATGCAGTATGCAAAAGCAATCAAGTGTTGGCAGAGCGTTTTGGACATTCTCGCTGAATAGAGTAGTGGATTACAGATGGCCACATACCTGTCATAGGCCATCACAGCCAACAAAACACACTCTACGTCTACAAAAAACACATAGAAAAAGAGCTGAGTAGCACAGGCATTGTAGGAAATTATTTTAGTTTCACTTAATAAATCAATCAGCATTCGAGGAGCAATGGTTGAGGAACAACAGAGATCAACAAAGGAGAGGTTGCCCAGGAAGTAATACATGGGTTTGTGAAGTTGAGTGTTAGTGCATATGAGTAGAATCATCCCAATATTACCTAACACAGCAACGAGATAAATTGAGAGGAAGAAAAAAAAAAGAACAAGTTGCATTTTGGGATTGTCTGTGAATCCCTGTAGAATGAATTCAGTAATGACAGAATCATTTCCTTTATCCATGATCTTTCACAATGGGTGCTGGGTTCAGAATATTAGCTGAATATGAAATGTCTTTTTTTTTAATCTATCAAAGGAAGGAAAGAAGATTGGCTTTCTTTAGAGTTCCATCTATCTTGGTTTCTCTACAAAAATAACCATGAGGAGCGGGATCATATTTCCACTGTATTTATCTAAATCAGACATGTCTAACCCATGGCCCAGGGACTGCATGCGGTCCTGAACAGCTACTAATGTAGCCCTATAAAACCCCTCAAATAAAGGAGGTTGGTTATTTACGTGTATACATAAATTATATTTTACATTTTATATGTGGCACAAGACAATTCCTCTTCACTGAATGCGGCCCAAGCAAGCTAAATATTGGACATGTTTGATCCAAATGATCATTAACTTTGCATTAAAGAAAAACACAAGGCAGAGCAGAGCTCTTCTAATGTTAATTTCATTTGCTGAGGTATTGTATGTGAGAATTCATATTAATGCTCTGTGCTAGTTGTGTGATTATTTTTATAAAAATCTATGATGGGATATGTTAAAAATATTATATAAATTTTGAGTTGCTGACAAACCTTCTTTCCCCTTTTTTCTTGAGAAGCCTCTGAATTAAAAAAAAACAAAAATAAAATCACCTGTTTCAGGGTCCTGGTAGATTCCAAGCACTTTCATATTTCTTGTTTAATGCATTTGACTGTCATATTTTTGGAGATAATGTGTTTTAAAAGCTATTTTCACTGAATGTCATTGCTATCCTTCTGATTCCAGAGTATCTTCTGAATATGTTGAAAGCACTACTGATTTGTATATGGTTCCAAATATGGATGGAAATAATTTCATCTGAAAACATCTAAGTTGAGTGCAATAAATTCTCATCCGATGTAGTTCTCTATATATTAATTCTTTCCTACAAAAGTAGCCCACAAATATTTTAATATACAGATTACTAAAGTCTCTTATTTGAAGTCTTTTATTCTATCTCAAATCCAGAGGCAAATAAGAGGTTTTGCCAACCTGTGTAGTAAAATATTGGTAGGTAAGTTTTCACTGGTAAGGCAGCATCCAAAAGTAACAGAACTGTTTAGACAATTGTAAATGATTAAGGGCAGAAAGGGGGAGCTGTCTACATCTCCTGCTTAAAAAGTAAGAACAATGAACTAACTGGCTGAGATGCTAAACTATCTTATGATGTATCTCATGATAGTTTTGCAATTCTGAACAGATGCCAGAGAAAAATATCCAGTTAGAAAGTGGGTTAACTTGTTACCATTTTGGGGGCAGGGGAGAAGGTGTCTCCCCCCCCCCCCCCCAATTTGTGAAAGATAAAATAAAAAACACAAAACCACTGCAACTGTGAAACTTCCTTGCTTTCCAATGACTGGATACACCGTAGCATAGAAGAGAACCACAGTGTATACACAATGTTTCACTGCAGCACACACCTCACTTCATATCTCTCACATAGGGTCCTTTACAACCCCCCTTCATTGTGGCACTCTTTGTTGAAGGGATCATTACAATTGATTATTTTTCTCTCTCTCTCTTATATTACTAGAAAATCATCCTTTTTAGCACAGTACAGCAGAATACATCTGTTAATATTCAACAATTTGTTGTTTTAGTATCTTAACATGAGTTCAGAAGAAATCTTGATCATAATGGTTCAATCCAGGATTCTCAAACTTTGCAGAATCACAAATGCATATTGTGGACAGTATCTGTGATATACAGATTAAAATTCAGTTATTAAAAGTAAGTTCTGTATTTAGTTCTTCCCAATCTTGACATCAATGAAATCATTACTTTTATTTGTGGTGTTGTGACAAACGAACTTGAGAACTACTGATTTAATCGTTAAATAATATCTTAAAAATGAATATTTAAGGCAAGGGTTAAAAAGTGGAACATTGGTATATTGTGCTAAGATCAATGAAAGATCAGTTTGTTATCTCTTGTATTTTACAAATCTATATTATAATTAAATAAGTGCAAACAATTGCTAATTATAGCTATTGCATCTTTTTAGCAAGAAATTGGGTGGATTGTTATTGTGGGGAAAAATAGAAAGGAGCATTAAGTATGTTCGCTATTATATCTTATATCTCATCTTATCATCTTATTTATAAAAATAATAATACTGAAATGCTATATTATACTGAACTAGGCTACACCATATATATCATATATACCATAATATATACCATAGTTATACCAGACACATATATTTATAACTTTAGTAATCAAGTTATTCTGAGAACAATGTGAATTAGAACCTTGTCAACATATGAAATCCACATGAATTGCTAGGGCTTATATGTATGAAAATTGTAAAGGCAAAACATGAACGCCTGCCTTTACCACCAGTACATGTATTAAAAATCTTTCCCTGAGTTAACAAACATACCTGATGTTGATGGAGTTTTCTTTCTTACAGACTCTGTAAGAAGGCAAAAAGATCTTATATGTCTTTAGAGACCATCTGGGATATGTTCCCTGGTGGACTTCAATATATCTTTAGTACCAACTTTCTTGCTTTGTTGTGATTTAATCTTTTAATTGCAGGTTAGTTGCAACTGAATAACATTTAGGGAATTATGCCCCCTCCCCCCCCCTCGAAAGTTGTGTTGTCAAATTGAATTACCAGTTCTAAAGTTTTGTATCAATTTTTTTCCCATGGGTAATGGCCATTCTATCAGTCAATGTCAGGATTCCTATCAAAATGGAAGATTACCCTACACATTGTCCTCCTTTTTCCTTTCTCGAGAAAACAGTGGGCATTTCAGATAACAGATGAAGAAGGTCATCTGCATTCAAGTGTACCATGACCAATTGATTGATGATCGTCATGAAATCATGAAATCATCATGAGATCATGAAATCATGACCGATCCTTGAGAAATACATATAACATACAACTTAACATACTATTAAGTTAAGACAATGGGCTTTAATACAGGCTACATAAGAATATACGTTAAAAGCAAGCAAGAAAGAAAAATAGCCAATGACTACTGATTGATTGATTGATTGATTGATTGATTGATTGATTGAATTTATTTGCCGCCTATCTCTGGGCAACTTCCAGCATTAAAACATTAAAATCTTAACATATAAATATCTTAAAAGAATCAAAATAGAAATACCAATCAAGACAAAAAAAACAGCGGGCATTTCAGATAACAGATGAAGAAGGTCATCTGCATTCAAGTGTACCCTGACCAAATGATTAGAAAGTCTGAAATCATGACTGATCCTTGAGAAATAGCATATAACATACAACTTAACATGCTATTAAGTTAAGACAATGGGCTTTAATACAGGCTACATAAGAATATACGTTAAAAGCAAGAAAGCAAAAAAAAATAGCCAATTGCTATTGATTGATTGATTGATTGATTGATTGAATTTATTTGCCGCCTATCTCTGGGCAACTTCCAGCATTAAACATTAAAATCACTAACATAAAAAATATCTTAAAAAGAAATCAAAATAAAAATACCAATCAAGATAAAATAGAGTTAAAGAAGGGGAGGGAGGGAACAGGATGTGTGGAGAGGGAAGTGGATTGCTTCTTAATTCAGCAATCACCTCCAATGTGATGCTGCCCCAAGCCCTCTCTTCAGGCTCCTGTGGGGAGAAGGGTGGGAGCTAACCTCGCATCTGGGGTAAGTTGTTCCAAAGGCTATGCTATATCAGTAAATAAACCTAAAGACATTTCTACATAAAGTATGAATATGCATATCTCCTGTGCTGAACTTGAAACTGATTTGAGAAACTGCTGTATTAATTCCAATTTTTCATCAGTGGTGCCAGTCAGCATTCAGTCCAGACCAGGGGTCACCAACCTTTTGGACCTCAGGGACCACCAAACTCATAATTTTAAATCCTGTGGAGCAGAGACCCTGTAAATCCCCCAAAAAGTCTGCAGGAAAATTTCTCACCCTGTTTTCCTATCAATTGGGTCATTTTTTATTTGGGATTGCAGGATACTGTCCCTCAAGCTCTGTTCTCAAGGGGAGAGAAAGAGACTTTTGGCTTCGTGCAAGAAAGCAGCAGAAGCAGCAGAAGTCTTTATTTCTCTCCCCCAAATTCCACCAGAAATGAGTCTTGTGAGATTTCTCGCAACAATGCAGCCTCTTGCACCCAATTTAGAACATACAGAATGTAGAATAATAGATTGGAAGGGTAAATGGCTTTTGGCAGCACACCCAGGCTCTTAGTTTCCCTCTCAGCTGCTGCATTTGCTTTTTTAAAAAAGGGGTGACTGTTTTGAGGCTTGGAGCAGGATGCCTTGCAGGGTCCCAAAGATTCATTTCTAGCAGAGTTTTGGGGGAGAGAAAGAAAGACTTTTGCTGCTTTCCTTGCATGCAGCCAAAAGCAGAAGAAAGAAGTGGAAAGAAGCAGCCAGTGGTGGCCAGGCAAGACGTGTGGGATGAATGGAGCAAGTTCCCTCCCTCTCACCTTTCCCCTCCTCTCCTCTCTACCTTGTGTTGTTTGCAATGCAAGCGACGCAAGCCTTGTGTTCCCATGGGCCATGTGGGCGGTGCAACCTTGTGTTCCTGCGCAGCCTGGATTAATTGCTTTGAGGGTGACATTTCTCTGCGGACCACCAAAATTTTCTTGTGGATCACCAGTGGTCCCCGGCCCACTGGTTGGGGAACACTGGTCCAGACTATGGCTTCTATAGGACTCAGTTGACTGATTCCTTTCACATGTGCTCTATCCATCTTGTAGGGAAGATAGTGTCATTTGCTCACCTGGATAAGGATATGTTTACAAAGGCCTGAATTTTTCACATGTTGGTCATGCCATCTAACTTGAGGTCCCGTGTATACCATTTTTTAAAAAAGAAATATCCTTCCAATGGTACTGGTGGATGGGTAAACTTCTTATTTCTGCTCACAATTATTTCCACAGTTCATCTGTGGTAGATAGGACATCATGTACACTTAAATATATAGATATATTGAAAACTATAGTTAATTGTTTATGCAATTTGGAGAACTGGCTAAAAAACACGGGGGTGGGGGGTTCTCTCTCTCCCTTCAGTTAATAACTCTGGGCAGACAGCCAAGAACCATTTAACTGTGTGTGCGGCTGGAATGCAGCCGATACAAGTCAATAAACAACAGAAATTGACAGGATTAGGGCAGGGAAACTCATCAATCACCAATCTAAGGATGGGATTAACCTCTTCCCTTCTGGAAGAAGGACACAATTACAAAAATTTTCATTGTAAAGAGTATTAAATAACACTTCTGTGATCAGCTGATACTCCCTGACCTTTTATAGCCGCTGCAAGACCTTTTATAGCTGCTACTTCTTTTTTCTTCCTGGGGGAAAAATACAGGAGGGGACAACGATGCAGCTTGATCATACAAGCTGTGAATTTAATGCATGTGTGGTCCAGCCAGTTGTATTGCTTCTGCTGGGAGACACCCAATTTAGAACATCGAGAACATAGAATAATAGATTGGAAGGGTTAATGGCTTTTGGCAGCCCACCCAGGCTCTTAGTTTCCCTCTCAGCTGCTGCATTTGCTTTGGGGTTGACTTTTTTTTTAAAAAGGGGAATGACTATTTTAAGTTTTCTGCATTGTTTTAGTGGTTCCTGGCATTGTCCCTTTGGGGTATACTTCCCTCACTGTTTTTGAAAGCTTCTAGTGATGGAGCATCCCCAGTTCTGATCACAAGCTGTTCCATTTGTTGATTGGTTTCACCTTTAGCAAATTTCCTCTTAGTCCTAAGTTGCTTCTCTTTGGTTAGTTTCCATCCATTGTTTCTTGTTGTGCCTTTTGGTGCTTTTGAAAATAGATCAAGTCCCTCATTTCTGTAGAAGCCCCTCAAATTTCCTGACAGAACAATTAATCAGTGGAACAACTTGCTTCTAGAACTTGTAAATGCTCCAACACTGGATGTTTTAAAGAAGAGATTGGATCCCCATTTATCTGAAGTAGTGTAGGGTTTCCTGCCAAACAGGACTAGAAGACTACCAAGGTCCTTCCCAACTCTGTTATTCTATTCTATTCTATTCTATTCTATTCTATTCTATTCTATTCTATTCTATTCTAAATATTGGACTAGTGCTATTTCATTGTGAGTTGGACTAAGGAGGAATTTCCTAAGGGTGAGACCAATCAAGTTGACCACGCCCACCCAGTCACATGATCAACCAGCCATGCCCACCTATTCATTAGAGCAGAGAACAGGTTGTTCAATTATTTGAATCCCATTTCTGGTAACAGACCTACCTGGGGACTACTTATGACCCAGGTACAGAATTCCAATGGTCAGATCTTTGACATGGTCATGTGATTGAACTTCAGGCAGTCAACAACCAGACCACATTTACATTTGTTTGCAGCATCCTGTGATCATTTGACCACGTTCATGATTGCTTTGTCAAAAACCAACACTTACTTCTGGTTTTCAGTAAAACTGTGACCATAATGAACCTTTACCACAAAAAGGTTGTAAAATTGGATTGGCTCAGCTGATTGATATGTTTTATAACTGTCACCACTTATGATTGTGAAGTGCAAGCTCCACTATATTGTAAGTTGAGGGCTACCTCTACTGCAACCTTACAATAAAGTTAGTGTTAGTAGGCATGGTTAGTGCTTCTTGCCTGGAGTACCTGAAAGCAGGGGTGGGATTCTACCAGTTTGCACCTATTTGCTAGAACCAGTTGTTAACATTCTAAGCAGTTCAGAGAACTGGTTGTGAGAAGAAATTACAGGCCTAATCCTGTAAGGAAGGCAGGAAGGAAACATTCTGGTGTTGCTTACAGAAACTGCCTCTCTGTTAACCCTAATTACATTCTTGGCAGGACTAGACTTCCTGTCACAGGAACATCTCTGGAGTTTTTTCCCCCTCTTTTGCTGGTACTTTGCTTGTATGGAGTGACCATTTAAAGTTACAATGGCACTGAAAAAAAGTTACTTGTAACCATTTTTCACACTTACAACAGTTGCAGCATCCTCACAGTCATGAGAGGCCAGGCAAGGAGATATGTGCCTCGATGTGAATGATATTGAGTTGGCCATACCCAGCCAATAACATAACCACCAAGCCATGTCTATCCAGTCACATGACCACCAAGCCACACCCACCACCTAAGCCACACCCACAGAACTGGTTGTTAAAATTTTTGAATCCCACCCCTGCCTGAAAGGACTAACACAAAGGTGCTAGGCAGGTGCTGCCCACTTTCTTCCTTATGACTTGCAATAGCTTTAGAAGTTTTGGTAGACAAGGTGCAAGTAGACAAACTGGTCTCCATGATTAAAATTCAGAGAAAGAAATGCAAGTTGAAATGCTATGCTGAAGATATCGAGCTACTTGTTACGCAACTACAAAATACCTATAAGACAGTTGATGAAAATGAATACTTTGGTGAATTCTCCAGAGATAAATTCATTGAATATAAAGCAAAGATAACAACATGATATTTAACCTCTGATGAAGAAGACTTTGTGGTGGTGGGAAGGTCTGGTGGTGAGAGAACAAAAAAAAATCCAGTGGAAATAATTAGGGCTTTATTTGGCAGGATGCAACAAAGTTACACTTCACAATGGTTATAATAAAATATGGAAAGAAATAAAAACAAAATATTGAAAAGTAGGAAAATCTAAAACTTTTCTGACTAGGAAGTAGTGGGACAGTAAAAATTAATGTACTACCCCAGATGAATTTCTTATCTCCAATAGTACCAATTCCAGTATCCAGGGGGAAAAAACAGTTTTACCATTTGCCTTCATTGTCTTATGCCTTTTATTATTACGACAACTGTACAGTGGTATGAAAGATTTAATCACATATTTATTTAGTGCATTTATATAGCCATTCATTTCAGAGTTATGACTCTAAGTGGTGCACATAATTAAAATAATCACACACCCATCAAACAGTCAAAACAATTAAATACAAAACCTTTAAAATGCACTTACAAATATTAATAACTATAATAACAAAACCAGAGGAGAATGCATTCTAAGTTTATACATAGTATAACCATTTCACAATTATACTATGGGGTTCCCAGGCCCAATGACAAGAAAAGTTCACTGGATCTTCTGGAGGACCAATATGGTTGGGTTCAGTCAAATAAATGCTCTGTTCTACATATTGGCAAAAAAAATCAGAAAATAAAATACAGGCTGAATAGTCAAGACCTTGTT
>BHFT01028585.1:0-17500 GCA_004320025.1 Laticauda laticaudata
GGTTCCTAGTGAACCAATCCACTTCTTACTTTACTGGGCCAATCAGAAGTGTAGTCTAGGAGTCAACCATTTACATTTTGAACACCTACAATTCTGAAAGAACTTGTGGGAAAGCAACAAAAAGCACAATGAAAATGCAAAATGGATCAAGCAGGTGGAAAGCACTGTAAAAGTGACTAGAATGAAAGATGTTCACATAATGAAAGAAATGGTCCAAAAAAACAGCAAAGAAGGTGAAAAACTGAGGTGTCCCTGGTTTAGATGAGCTGCATGGATTCTGGCTGAAATCACTAACATTGTTCCATGCAAGATTAGCAAATCAGATGAATCAGGTTCTGGAAACACCAGAAAGTGAAAAATGGCTAACAACTGGAAGAATTCAGTTGTTATTTTTTGATTCAGAAGAATGCAGAAAGGGGAAATTACTCTGCAAATTACAGGCAATCACTTACCTGCCAACAACATACAAATTACTTACAGGCATTATTGCAAACTAAATTTATGAGTATCTAGAAAACAAGAACTGAAGAAGCTTCTTGGATGAGAAGTGAAACATCTTCAAAGAAAGACCAGAACTCTTGAAAAAGCAACAACCATGACCTCAATGACTGAGAATCTCCATAGACATCTAGAAAACAAAGTGCCAGTGTTCCAAGTAACTGACTCAACACAATCAAAACTCTGAGACCTGGAGTTTCCAGTATGCTTCAGGGCTGACTCAAAGATTTGCTACTTGTAGAACAGAAAGGATGCTGCAAAAATTCAAGAGCAACCAAAGACCAACTGATGATTGATAAACTGGTCTTGAAGAATTCAAAGAAAAGACAAACATATTTGTTCATAGCATGGATTGATTATAAGAAAGCATTTGATTCTGTTCCACAAAACTGGATTGAGAAATGCTTAGACATTTTTGGAATTACTGTGTTTCCCCAAAAGTAAAACCAGGTCTTATTTTCTTTTGGACTCCAAAATAAGCACTAAGGCTTATTTTCAGGGAAACCCAATTTTCAGGGAAACCTATCTCATAGCACACACACAAGAGCCAGCAAGCACTTGGGGACCAATGGTATCTGTCAGCAGCTGTAGACAACCAGTTCCTTGGTTAGCGCACTCTGGAGCTGCGCAGAGTGGAAGGCAAGTGATCCCGATGCACCACATGGGTTGTAGGCATGCTGAGAGATGTGAAGATGACCCTCATGCAGCCACCTACTGCTCTAGCCCACCACCGTTCAGCTTTCCCACAGCCTACATGGTGCATCCAGATTGCCTACCTCCACCCAGACATCTACCTATATCTACTGCTGGTTTTACCATATGAAACAAGTCTCCCACAGCTGCCCACCACTCCAGCCCACTGACACTCAGCTTTCCTGAAGCCCATGTGGTGTGTCCGAATCGCCTGCCTCCTCCCAGAATGCTTCCATCTGCTGTTTGCACAAGTGCTCAACTCATCTGTACTGCAGGGTGTGTGGCTGCTGCCAGACATCATCGGCCCATGTGTGCTCACTATCTCCTATGCTGGTGAAGGAGATGAACAAGGAAAACCTCTTGAAACAACAAGATTGAAAACAGAATAGCAAAATTACTGGGAACACCAAATTGACAAAGTTCTTGAAAATGAGCAAATCAAGATCCTGTGAGACTTTCAAATCCAAACAGACAGATAACTGGCCCACAACATGCTTGAGATCACTATTGTAGAAAAGAAAAAAATCTGGTTCATTAATATTGCAATACCAAGTGATACGACAAATTGAGAAGAAACAGCTAGAAAAAATAAAAAATATTGTGATTGCAAATTGAATTTGAGTGAATATGGAGGAGGAAAGCAATGGTTGTACCAATAGTAATAGGAGCCCTTGGAACAATACCCAAAGGGCTGCCTAAATACATGGAAATTTTGAACTTATTAACCTGAATATCATGACTTTGTAAAAAGCCATCCTACTTGGAACTGCCTATATACTCAGATGCTACGTTAATAGCTCTTAGGTCCTTGGTTAGGACTTGAATTGTTTACATTTTTACCAGTCCCAGACTATGAATCCAACTGAAGATTAAATCTTAAATAATAATAGAACAGAGTTGCTGAGAGTGACCACTGACACAATGTTTGGAATTCCACATTAGTATATAAATATCTGCATATTTCTTTTTACATTTCGTCAACAAATAAACATTTAAAAATATTATAAGCAGTTTTATGTAATGCAAGATAATTCTAGGAAAAAAAATCAAACAATAAGTCAAAATATACTCCTAGAAATTCATTACTGTTTGATTCTTCAGTGTGCATTTTTCTCCTAAATACCTACCTCTACCATCCTATTAACAGAAAAAAATATTTGAGACATGTTTTTGATGAAGTGAATAGTTAAGGGTACCAGGCCTATTTTACTTTTACAGCCACAGACTGAAATGGCACTGCATTTTATTCAATTTCTATTTTCAGAACTGTCATGCTTCGGTAGAAAAACATTTTGGTTTAATTCCTTATGCAATATATTTCTTAATATTCTTGTCAAGAAAATATCACAAGAAATAGTTCTTTCATACTGAATGTGATTGTGAAGAAAATGAGCGGTCCAGTATAGAAAAGAAAAAGGAGAACTAACTATGGGTAATCCTCAACTTACAACAGTTCATTTAGTGACTGTTCAAAGTTACAATGACACTGAAAAAAGTGACCTATGGCCATTTTTCACACTTATAACTGTTGCAGCATCCCCATGGTCAAATGACAAAAATTCAGATTATTGGCAACTGGTTCATATTTATGATGGTTGCAATGTCCTGGCATCACATGATTATATTTTTTGACCTTCTGACAAGGAAAGTCAATGGGGAAGCCAGATTCACTTAACAACCATGTTACTTACTTAACTGTAATAATTCTCTTGATAACTGTAGCAGGAAAGGTCGCAAAATGGAGCAAAAGTCACTTAACAAATGTTTCACTTAGAAACAGAAATCTTGGGTGCAATTGTGGTCATAAGTCAAGGACAACCTGTACAGCCCTTGATACTCTCTCTCTCTCTCCTTCCCCACCCTCTCTTTTTCTTTCTATTTCTCTCCTCCCTCTCTCCACAAAATACCTTTAATTTTACAGAATGAAGAATACTATTCTATGAAAAGCTTTGATAATTCTGAATGAAAATGAAGACTGTAAATACAAAAATATATGCAAATTTGTGGAAATCAAAATATACATAGCAGGACACCAATTCTTATTTTCTGAATAAAAATTCAATTAAAATCCTTATTTTCCTCAAATGATTATACAAAAGCTTTGGAGTTGGTGCCGCTGTATCTTTCTCTGCAATATAATGCTTTCAGTTAGTTTGCACTAGTGGTTAAGGCACCATGCTAGAAGTCAGGAGACTGTGAGTTCCAGTGCCATCCTTGGGCCAGTCACACTCTCTCAGTCCAACTCACCTCACAGGATTGATGCTGTGGGAAAAATAAAGGAGGAATGAGTTATTATACTTACCAGGGTTCTGGTGGAAGTTACAAAAGAGTAACTGAAAGAATTCCAGGATTGTGTTCATTGGTGCTTAGCAGTAGGCCTCCAAAACCCTTTTTTAAATAAAGATCTTATAATATAAATATTACAATACAATATCTTGTAATATAAATATTCTGATATTTTTTTAAAAGAAGAAAATAATAGAGTATATTTGAAATAGGATAAAATGAATAATCAAGTCACATTAATCTCTAGGTGAAGGGGAAAGTACATTAGTCATGACCTTGAATCCTACCCACAGAAATAAGCTCTTCCAATGTGGCATTTGAAAAGATCAAATTGAATGATATCTTTATTTCTAGGCAATAAAATTAATCAGGTTAAAAATCATTAGACTATTATTTTAGTTCACTGACTTCAATTAATAAAGTTAATGGAATAAAATACTACTTAGAGAAGAAAGTGACATGAGGCTCAAATAAATATTTGGCCACTGGATTTTTTCCAACCTTGAAAGCAAGCTCCTACATAAGCCAATTAAACACAGTTTTTTTTCCCTTGTGCATGAAAAAATCCTCTTTGAAGGGAGAAATATTTCCCTTGCTTTTTATTTCTTGGAAAACAGTTCCATTGTTCCAACATCACACTTCAGTACTCTCATACTGACGAATCTGTACTATGAATTCAAATCAATAATTCCTTTTTGATGAAACTATGAAAAACTATGAATAGTTTTTTTTCCTTAGTATGTCATGAGTGAGAAATATATTTTAAGATAAATGGTCAGGAGATTGTGTTTTTCATAAACATTGGCCATCTTTCAAATTGAATTGCCACAGAAACAACAATGATTTACCTTTCAAAAAGGTGCAACGTATCAATTTCTTAATATCAGTTGCAGTAGATCCATTTTGTGATTTTCATCCCAATTTACAGTCGTTCTGGAACTGAGAAAATATATGTATTTAACTTTGCCTGTTAAATATATTGGGATGCATTTCCAAGCCTTCATTGTGTTTCTCTTTATTATAGGTGTCAGCCCTTGATTTGAAAACTGGAATTAGCTTTTCAATAAGGTTTGTGGATTTCAGTGGTTTTGGAATGGGTGGTGGCAAAGACAAGTTGAACTATTGTTCCAGAGATATACATTTTGCTCAGATAACCACTATTATCTACAGTCAACTCAGATTGGTATCAATTACTCTGCTAGTTTACTTATAATCTAAAATCTTTTCAGTCCGATGCAAAGAACTAAACTTGAAGATTGGCAAACATGCTCTATAATTTAGCTGCAGTTTTCGCCTAAGGAAAACATTTTCTTGTTCTTTTTAGTTTGTATGAATTTTCATAGAGTGGATATCAAAATAGAACATTAATTATGCATGAATTGCATTGCTGTGCCATCATTGTTTTACAGGAAGCTAACTGGATCTTCCCCATTCTGCATAGTGATAGTATACCTATTGAGGTATCATGAAATACTCCCTCACTTGAGCATTTAAATATGTGTACCAGGTCAAAGGAAAATGTAATTCTTATGAGCACACAGATACTTTGCCTTTTGGAAAATTGAGAATGGAGCTCAGCTTCCATTAAAAATAAAACAACTCTTGCAAGCTAAACAGGGAACTGGGAAGAGGACAAGGGAAGTAAACAGTGACTCTAAGGAGAATATTTTCAAAATAAATCTATTTACAACGAACTAAGGTAAGACCTGGTCAGGGTCAGAGGATGTTGCTGACCTCTGCTGTTCAACAAGTTGAATTATAATACCATATTTTATGGTGACTTTAAATTGATCCTCAATTCAATTTCCAATAAAGGAGATTACAGGTAATTCTCGATTTATAAGCCCAACTAAACCCAAAATTTCTGTTGTTAAGTGAGGCATTTGTTAAGTGAATTTTGCACCATTTTATGACCTTTCTTGTTTCAGTTGTTAAGTCAATCATTGCAGTTGATTAGTTAGGAAGATGAATCTTTTTAGGTGAATCTGGCTTCCCTACTGACTTTGCTTGTCAGAATGTCACAAATGGTGTTCATGTGATCTTGGGACATATGGTTATAAATGGTCATAAATATGAATCAGTTGCCAAACATCTGTTGACTTCTCAGACAAAGTACAAGAGGAAATACTGAACTGGCACAGACTTCAATTTAATTAAAGTACCTTTCATGGAAGGTTTTCTTAGTTTCAAATATAAAAGAACATCTAACAATCCAAATTTTTTTTGTATACAGGTAGTCCTTGATTTATCACCACAATTGAGTCCAAAGTTTCTGCTGTTAAGTAACACATTTATTAAGTGAGTTTTATCCCATCTTATGACCTTTGTTGCCACAGTTGTTAAGTGAATCACTGCAGTTGTTAAGTTAGTAACAGGGTTCTTAAGTGAGTCTGGCTTTGTCATTGTCTTTGGATGTCAGAAAGTCACAAAAGTGATCACATGACCTTGGCTACTGCAACTGTCATAAGTATGAACCAGTTGCCAAGCATCTAAATTTTGATCATATGATCATGGGGATGGTGGAAAAGTCATAACTGTGAAAAATGCTCATAAGTCATATATTTAGCTCCATTGTAACTTTAAATGGTCAATAAAAAACTGTTGTAAGTCAAGAACTACCAATAAAAGACTGTTTCTCTGATGAACTCAGGGAGATTAGGTCAGGTCTGAACTAGAGATAGCTGATAAAAGTTAAAAAAGTTCATTGCCCCACAGAATGATATTGCTGTCTACCATGGATCTTTTCTAGTATTCTAGCTTGACATAAATTTCCCTCTTTTGCTTTCAGAGCACTATGCACTTGAAGAAATTGCTCAGCCTTTCACAACCATTTTCTGCACAGTCAGAAATATTCTTTCAATTCCCTACATTTCATCTTTATTCAAGTAGATTATTCCAGAATGCTGTACTTCTTTGCATCCTGTATCAATATATTATAAATTTCATGCTCTGAGTCCTGTATTCAGAATTACATTTTAGTCTTAATCTTTCTGAAAGAGTCACCGATTGGATTACCAATTAAAGACAAGTGAAATAGGCTTGCTGGTTTTTCCTCTGGCATTGTATACCCAAACCTCAACAAATTGTAAATTAAAGTATTGCCTCCACCTTTTTTTCACTTGAATAGATATTGAATAGTGTCACAAAGATCTCTTAACACTTGGTATGGTATATATGGTAACAGAAAAGTATTGAATTCACATGGATATCTTGCTCGGGGAGAAGTTTTTATGAAAAGTTTTGTTTTGAAACTAGTAATGCCAAAACTATAGATATGAAAAGGAGCTCAATGAAAATTGAAAGGATTATGAAACCAAGGAAAGGCAACTCTTGCGCATATTGAATTCCAAATAAATCAATCAGTCTATGAAACTGTGACTTATAAACTTTTTGAGTTACAATGTATTCACTGAAAATTATTCTGGACAGAGACTATTTAGGCCTCCAACTGATTGTTCATATTCAGGTTCTTCCTCTTTTTCTTGATTTGACTTTTTACTCCAGATAAAGAATATGTGGAGAATATGTGAAAGATACTTCATTATTGCTTTCTCCAACTAGTCAAAACTCCATCACTGGATTGAGCCAAGAAATCAGATATGTGGTAGTGGCTAAACTTACTTTCCTAATAATCCTTGGTGGAATTAAAAACTTTGGTTTTACCAAGTTATACTTTAATAGCAATTGCATTACAGAGGAGAGGCTGTTTTGGTAGCAGAAGCCCAAATCTATCTTTTCAGGCTTTTCAATATGGCACCAATTTATCAGCTCCTTTACGGCTTGCTCCAGATTCTTCACACATTCTATCCTCCCATTCATGCTTCCCAAAGACATATGTATAATGGAAAAGATATTAGGATTGGCTTTGATAATACAAGGTGCTGTCATTATCAATGGCATTGTTATACATGATTGATATAATTCCATTTGGAAAATACAGAGCAAACATTATCTGTGATAGTTTCACATATTCATTGTTTTGCAATGGAATATTTTATGCATGTACAAAATGATGGACAGGCTATTGTGCAGGCATAAAGTATAATTTTATGCACTCACAGAGTTAGTTGGAGTTGGGCAAAATCAATTGATTACAAAAAAAAAAAAAGAAATAGCATTTTCATGGTCTCATTATCTTGTTATTGTTGTTATTCATGGTTGTTCAGGTGGCACAGAGCTCAAATGAATAATGAGTATCCCCATTATTACAGTTAAAAATGAAGAACAAATCACATTGGCCTGGTTCAGAAATGATGCAAGCAGACTGAGTCATAGGTTGAATAGATGTTCTCTGCAGCCTTTCTGTGAAATGTAAAAAAAAATACATTCAAATGGATATTGAAGTTTAGTACATATCCTAAATAGGCTTACAATATTAATGTGGCTTATCACAGAAACTCCATTACTTCATTACATATATTAAAGTATGTAATATTAAATTTGGTTTGATTAAGTACAAAAAAACTGTATTTAAAGGATTAATGAATGGGCTGGAGGCTTACAGTGTAAATCTGAATTATTTTGTTGAAGTGGAATAATTATAAGAATGAAGATAATGGTGGTTAATTCTTTAAAATATTGAGCTACATGTTCATTATTTATTTTTTATTTTTTTATTTTTATTAGAATAATTATGTTTTTGCCATGCAGGCTAATCCTTCTACTAATTAAAATGCTTCAACCAGAAGCAACTATCAGCTCCTTCTTATTGTTTCTTCTCTGCCATATGTGTTTTATTCGGAAAACACACGAGGTAGACCGGGTTCCAACAACAAAAGGCTTTATCTCAACCACTAGGTAGCAGAATAGGAACACTTTGGCTGCAGCCGAGCCAGCCTTTTACAGGCTGCCTGCCTGCTTTCAGCCTATGGCATTCCTTTGAAATTGCCGCCTTTCAGCAGCTCTTTGGATTTTCCTAGTGAACCAATCCACTTCTTACTTATCTGGACCAATCAGAACTGTAGTCTAGGATTCAACCATTTACATATAGAACACCCCTTCCCTCTTAGTTCAGTCCCACGTAGTTACATAAGTCACGCAGGTAGGTGGGGCTTCTCCGGACTCGATTAGACCTTGCCCGGTTCATTCTTAGCGAAGATTTCGACCGGTTCGGATGGGGCTGCTGTGTCTTCCGATCTTTGCTCTGGAACCGTCTGGAAGGGTGAGTCAGCCATTTTACCGCGCCCCTGAGTTTGCTTAGGCCGCCGGTTTTGCCGCTCCCACCCGTTTCCATTGGGCAGGTTGAGCTGGCCTGGCTGGCCCCTTCCGATGGGCTCTTCCCGCAAGTCTCTTCAAACAGTGAGTCTTTTATTTGCTCTTTTTGTTATATAAATCGTTTGTTTTAGTTTTTAAACGGTTCTTTATTAACTTCTCGCCTTTCCCCCCCACCCTGGTTTGTGATTTGCTAGTGTTGTCGGCGCCTGGTTGTGTTCTGTGGGCCTCTCAATTATTCGGGATCGAAGCTGGTCTATGTGCCGCTTCCACTCCCTGCCATCGTCTACCGTAAAACAGTAGGATTTGGGGCCTGTAACTTGGGTAAATTTGCCTGGTACCCACAACGGTTCACCTGTGAAGTTCTTTTTGCGTATACCAAGTCGCCTATTTCGAATTGCCTAACCCTTTGTGAGGAATCAGGGGGTTTTCTGGGTTAAAATTTGGGTGTAGTCTGTCAAGTGTGATCGTTAATTTTCGTCCCATAAGCAATTTTGCTGGGGACTTGTTAGTAACTGTTACTGGGCGTTATGTGCTGGATGTGAGTAAACGGTTTACTTTTTGTTGGAACATCCCCTATGTCCATTCTTTCTAGCCCTTCTTTTGTAAACCGGACCATTCTCTCGGCTCTGCCATTTGCAGCCGGATGGCCGGCGCGCGTTAGGGCATGTCTGATACCTAGGGAGGCTAGGTATTGCTCGAATTGCAAGCTTGTTAGTTGTGGTCCATTGTCCGAGACAAGAACGTCTGTAGTAGACCGGTGGGTGGCGAAAAGGTCGTCTAATTTTTTTATTAGCGTTTCTGTTGTCGTTGATGGCATGATTTTTACTTCAAGCCCAATTTGAGTAGGCATCAACGACAACCAGAAAGGTATGCCCCTTGGTTGGACCCGCGAAGTCTATATGAATTCTAGACCACGGTCCCTAGGGGTCTCCCAGTCCCTGATGGGTGTCTTTTGAGGAGAAGGTCTGATTCCCTGGCATTTATGGCAAGAGCTTACCAATACTCTATGTCCCTTATCAATAACCTGGCCACACCACACATAGCCTCCTGGCCAGGCTTTTCATTTTAACCATTTCACCGAGGGTGAACATTGCGTGCAATAACCTCCTAATCCGATGAAACCTGGGTTGGAAAAAACTGAGCACACCCGATTCTCTTCACCACAACAAACACCACCTTTTGAATAGAAAGTTCAGTCTGTTGCGACGCGAAAGGTTTTAAAAGTTTCAGTTTTTTGGCGGTCTCCGGGCCACCTTTACCTACCCAGCAAAACACCGGGCAGTCAATGAGTCCTGTCCCTTAGCGTGGTCTCCCAATTATAGCCACGATCAGACACCACCACGTGGCAGTCAACCGCTGCAGCTACCAGAGAGTGGTATATCGGACAAGTCTCTATTGATGCAGCGATGTTCATTGCTGGTGCCGGGTCTTCATCAGTGGTTGGTAGGGGTGCTCTGCCCTCAAAGCGCGTCCGCGATGGGAATATTGTTTCCTGGCGATGTGTCAGAGTATAGGAATAGCGTGGCACAGGAACTCTGACCACTCGAGACATTTTTGCGTGACAGTATGTTAGGCGTCGGCTTCTTTCCTGCCAATAATTCCCTCAATGCGGTTTGTGATCCGTTGATAATTTGAAAAGCTAACCGCCCGTACAGATATCGTTGAAAGCGTTTTACTCCAGCGACTATTGCTAGGGCTTTCCTGTCCATGTTGACTGGTAATTTCGCTCAGTCTTGATAAGAGTCCTAGAATAATATCGACGCGGTGCTTCTCATGCCATCCAGGAAGTTGGTGGCTTAGGACCGGCACCTTACTCCAAATGATGCTGAATGGTCGTGCAGGTCACTCTTAAAGGCAGTTGTGTTGCTTAAAATTGGATGAGAACGCTTTGTTGACCGTTAGCAACTTTTTAATATTCTTTGGAACATGCTTTCGTTCTTTGCTACCCCACGTTCCATTTGCCTTTCTTATCTAAAGATGGTGTAACGGTTTCAAGCTATAGTGCCTTGTCTTGCCAGAAATACATATAAAGAATAATAAGTCCTAAAAGGCTGTAAGTTCTGTTTGTGTTCTCGGTTCAGGTTGCTTTAGTGCTCTTGCATTTTTTATCTGTGGGTGGCATTGCGTGTCACCGGTCTATTTGAGGTAGCCCACAGAATTCAACGCTTCTTTTCATTTAGGCAGCATGTTTTCCTTGTTTTACCATAAGGCCAAGTTCCCTAAAATTTTGTTAGTACTTCTGTGAGTCTTTTTTTCAATTGACGGTCTCATCTCTGCCGAAGATCCCTAGGACATCCGTTCCTGGATGACCTACCCCGGAACGACCCCCCTGAAAGATAGTCTTTTGTATCCCGATTAAGGAAGACGTCTCCATCCAAACTTTTGAAAAAACGCCCACTCCTCAAAATTTTCATATAATCACCGGTGCCACGCTTACTCCAATTGGAGTCCCTACATTTTAGCGACCCATATCTTTAGGTTGCGGGAAGGTGGGGCATTTGAACATGCGCACACTTTGTTTGATGACTATGTATTTCTCGCGCATTTGCTCGCTCTGTCTTCTGGGTCCAACTGAGTGAGTTGCTGATAGGCCTTCCGCGCCCAATCCAGTTATAATAGCAAAAACTTTGCCTTTGTGCCAGCAGAAGTGATCAGCAAATGTGTACTATGGCACCCGGTATGCGCTTGGTCCTCTCACACAGCGTGGTTCACGTCGCCTTGCCCTATAGTCACCAAGATTCTAATGGACCCGTCAGGTTTTATGGGAGACAGACTTGGATGGTAACAAATTCAGGCGTTTCCCATTGGCGTGGTTCGCAACAGGTTCCAACACCCCTGGGCTTATTAGTTTGCTCGAGCTTGTTTCTTTATCTTTGCCTTTTAGTGTCAAAGTGAACTCGTCTTTGCTTTTAAGTCTTCTTGGGCTCATTTGGGGATCTAGGCTAAAAGAAATAGGTTTCCCCGATAGCTTGCCCCAGTGAGCGTCAACAATGTCTTGCGAATTCGCGGATGAGTCATCTTCCCCAACTCGTTTGTAGTTACACCTCGATCGACCCTTGGTTCATCCCAGATGCCCAAGGTGTGCGTAACCATCTCGATGCCCAGGAGGCTCGGTCTGTTCCGGTCGACAGCCAGTGCATGTGTTAGCGGCAGTCTTGTTTTGACATTTGTTGCTTATAAGTGACCAAAACATTGTCCCATGGGCCAATTACAGGGATTCGGGTTTCCCTGATTAGGTCTGAGAGTACAAAGGTTCTGATAATTTTGTAATCTGTGGATTGATGTCTGGGGGATAGTCTTTTTTTAATGGACTTCCAAGAAACCATCGAAGGAAGCCCTGGGTCCACCTCCATTTACAGGGCGTTCCCTTCGATTGTTACAGTCACTTTACCTTCTCTGCTGCTTTCCGTCTGAGGTGCTTCTATAGTTGAACCGGTTATTGGTTTGGTGTTGTATTGGGGCGCCGCCCGTTTCTCTTGTTGCCACTTTCTCGCCACTCGTTATAGGCTCAGCTTGTGTTTGCGGGAATTCTTGCGTCTCGTGGGCTATAGTTTTTTTTGTTTCTTGCAGACTTTCTCGATTGCCCACGTTTTTTACAGTACCTGCAGATACATACCGAGGAAATCTGCATTCGGCTCGGGCGATGGTTTCCTTCCGCAAGCCAGCACATTCCCGCCAATTTCTTTCTTTCGCGCTCTTTTTTTATTTGCGAGCAGACGGTGGACCTCGTCGTCTTCCATCTGCTTGATGTCGGCTTTCCTCTCTCACTCTTCCAACATGGGTGCTGTGTGTGGTAAGGCTGCTCTCCCTCTAGTTGGGTTTCTTCGCACATATTTTTGTTCATTTTCTTCATTGTGACCGCCAATTTCTTTGCGGCTTCGGCGGGCGGGCGGCCCACTGGCTTTCCGCGATAGCTCTCTGTTACTAGTGACATTGGGCTTTGCTTAAAGTAAGCCTTCAACTTGCGCTGTAATGCTCGTGCTGTAGCTTGGCACCGGCGCAAGAATGAGCCACAACCAAGCCGAGATCTCCTCTGCGATTCGCTTCCGTCGGGCTTGTATCGAGGGAACATGTTTAAAGTTCACCATCTCTCACACCCAAAGCGTATTTTTGCCCTTAGAGGGCAGCACATCCCGAAATCCGCGAACTCAGACCATCATGCAACATATAGATCTACTCTCCCAGCTCGGTGCGCTGCTGGCGTCTACTCTCTGCGGGTAGAAATTCGAATGGAGCCGCGCTGTATTTACACCCTTCTGAGCGCACCCATCTCGGGAGCCGTCAAGTTTCTGCTTTGCTAGTGCTCCCGTGTCAGCTGTTCTCTCGCCACAAAATAATAGAACAATACGAAAAAAAACCGCCATACCCAAAAGGCTCTTTTAAGAGCCGCCACCCTCGTCTCGAAAGGAGCTGAAAGTCTCTTACTAAAGTTAAGTGCTTTTGAAACTGAAAGCAGCCAGCCGTGTAATATGCGTATTCTGATCTTTACTAAGGTAACTGACAGTTCAATGCGATGGTTAAAACGTCGGGAGACGGCGAGTTCCGGTTTAGCACGACGGTAGGTGGGAGCCGTTTGGGCCAACCGGCCTTGGGGAAAATCGCCAAGGGCAAGCAGTTTGTGAGGCTCAAGAAATTACGGGACGGAGAACAGGTGCACGGGCACACGGTAGCAACTCCGGTCCTCTTCAAATGGCTCAACCAGTCGGGTTGAGTTTGTGGAAGGCGCCGTTATATAGGGCACCTGAGGTTTAATTCCGAGTGACAGCAACGACTTGGGGAGCGAATGTATTTAAAATTAAAACCGGATAGATCTCTTCCTTTTTTAACTCCTTAAATTCTGAAAATATTCCTAACAGGAATATGTTAAATAAAAGCTCAAAGGACCCGAGTTTGATTTGCAGTAGACCAGTGTTTCATTTCCTGCTTAATTTCTTAAACCTGCAGCAGCAAATGGAAACCACTTTGCTGGATTACAAGTCATTGATTAATAAAATGAAGTGAGAACTAGACTCTTTAAAATTCCTGATGGGTTTTGATTTTGATAACTTGTTAGTCTGTCAAAGGTGTGTGTGTGTATGCAAGTGCCTATCAATGTTTCTTCCAGACAGCAATAGCACTTACTTCATAGTACCTTTACAGCTCTTAAGTGCTTTACAGAGTCAATATATTGCTCCCAATAATCTGGGTCCTCCATGTTCTGAGTAAATTTATAAGCTGACGATGCAAATCTGGGATCAAATTCTATAAAGGGCAGGTTATAACTGCCCACAAAGGTCTATATGAACTCACATGAAGACTCCAGTATGGCTGTGCAGCTTTTTGTTACATTCCTTGGAAAAATGCAAAGCTTCCCACATGGCTTTGTAATGAAGTCAGTGTTCTGATTATCCTATGATATATGAACACCTGGTGTTTGTAGGAGTTTCCTATTTTGCTTCCTGACCAGAGGTCATTTGGATACTGTATCAGTCCTGTAACAAGTCATCTACTCATTACAGCTCTAGTGCAGAATTATGAAGCTGCCATACATACTGGTTCATCTCATCTTTA
Organism: Laticauda laticaudata; assembly: GCA_004320025.1. Classification (NCBI taxonomy): domain Eukaryota; kingdom Metazoa; phylum Chordata; class Lepidosauria; order Squamata; family Elapidae; genus Laticauda; species Laticauda laticaudata. Next base: position 14,242 of record BHFT01028585.1, read on the forward strand.
TTCATGTTCCAGGACTGCTCGACATTAAAAAGTTGATGTGCAATACCAGTTGAGGTCTACTCACTAATGCTTTGTCTTCTCTTTGTAAATGTGTTTCCTAAGTTTTGGCATAATTTCCCCTACATTATTAGGGATTTGCAAAGAGTTTTGGGGATGAGAAATGATTTCAGATAGTATTGTGGATGTTTTGATCTATAAACAACTTTGATTTCTTCTGGATATGAATGGAGACATGATTGGTGCAGGTGGTCAGAAGAATGGAAAAGAATTTGGCATTGGGGACAACTTGCCGGATTGATTGAGGGATGTCACTTTGAATATATGCTACTTTGCATACATTAAAATGAAATTTCTTTTTTCAAAATTTTATTGATTTTACAATTAAACCAACAACACATATATAGATAAAAGAGAAAAAGAAGAAAGAGGAAAAAATAGAAAAATTCTCATCTTCAACAGTTTGTAAGGCTTCTTTTTTATCCTTACGTCATACACAAATCTATTGATATATATCAAAAAAAGTTGAAATATAAATACACATTTTGACAGTGGCCGGATTGGCTTTTGCCCAATGTTGAAAATAGCCTCATGTTCAATCAGAGGAGATGATCATTCAAAAAATTTCAAATTGTGCAGAAATGGACAAATTTGGCATTAAAAAAGACACCAATATACTACAACAGCTGGAGCTCCTGGTACAAATGGATAGACCAAAGATAGGCTTCACACTAAAAGGCAAAAGAGGATAGGATAAATCAACTAGTGATACACAGATATAAGGATTAGGTGTGTGCATTAAAATGAAATTTCATTGCAGTTCAGATGTATACTTGTACATGGCAAGAAAAATGAATCTTGTGAGTTTACCAAATGGCATAGGAACAAAGCTGTGAAAGAATCTAGTCCTGTAGAAATACTTTGAAACTTCCTCCCAAAGGGGAGCAACAGAAACACCATAAAGTGGATGTGTGGGGTCCCTAACAATGCTTTGAGCTTGTTAGGGATCCCTCATAGCGCTTCTAAGCAGTATTCTGAATAACAGGAAGCAAGCTTCTTAAAACCTTGGCTGGCCTTACCACTCTATGGACTTTCTAGCTGAGGCACCAAACCAAACTGATGCAATTTGTTAAAACAGTCTCAATTGTGCCTCTAAAAAAGTGGCCAGGACGGAAGGAGGAAGATAGGCTCTTGTCCAACGCAGGAAATGCAGACACTGGTTTGCACACTTCAGTAAGGACGGTGTGTGGAGGGACCATTAGTTTGTTGTCTGTACCTCCAGATACTTAATACAATACAAGACCACTACAGGTGGAATGTGATACTGAGTGGAGTATGACCATGCCGGCTCTTTCTAAAATCTACAAAGGTTACTTTGATTGCTTTTATTATGAACTTTGGTACTGATAGTTAGGAGAAGGCCTTTGGGGTCGGGATGGGCTGGGGGACGTGCCAGAACACCTTAAGGAAGGAAGGAAAAACCATATGGAGAAATATGACAGAACAAGTAACAGTCCACCAGGGTGGTTCTTCTCTTTAAAATTACTCACATTCCTTTGGATTTGGTTTTTGCCCAAACTTACCCCAAATAATCCAGACCTATTTCTACCAAACTTTAGCTGATTCAATTATTTAGTCAAACATGTAAATTTAGACTGAGCTTGAAAGAAAACTTTCTGTTCAATGCATACCTAATCCAGCCCTTTCCCCACTTGCATCCTACTATATAAATGTGAGCATCTTTTTCCACTGTGTTACGCTTTGACACCCATTGTATCAGAGGTGAAGATAGGTGAGTAATTGTGAGTGATATCAGTGGGGCTTAGTGGCTATTTTAAGCTATGGTGAGGGTCCCCTTTCCCCTCACCACAGGATTGAAATAACAGTCCTTGGTGCTCAACCAAAATCAGAGCACCAAGGACCTCTTTTCCCTCTGATCAGGATCATCTGCCACCTTACTGTCTCTAAAATATATAATTTCACCTCATAAAACATGACTATAATAATATATATACTATATTTTATAGTGTACAATAGTAAAAAGAATACATTATAAAACATTTAAAAATAGAAGTCAGCATTAAAATGAAGATATTTAAAAGAAAAATATATGCAAATTCCAAACAGAGATTGAGTTAGTACATTTACCTTAACTGTGGAACCATCTAAACAAGTCTTTTTGGTAGTTCCTTGTTGCCATAAAGCAAGGCTCTTCAAACTTGACAGCTTACAACTTGTGGACTTCAACTTCCAGAATTCCTGAGCTAACATGACTGGAGGAGGAATTCTGAGAGATGAAGTCCACAAGTCTTAAGCTGTCAAGTTTGAAGACCCCTGCCATAAAGAAACTTAAGGGACTTAAGGAAATGTAAACATTAAAAGGGATGGGCTTAACCATGTGCCTGTGGGAGAATATTCCATAGGGCAGGGCTGCTTCCTAGGGCCTGTCAACTGTGGATACCTGGCAGATGGTATCTTTAGCATGCTCCCTCTGATCTAATGGGTTAGTTAGACTGATATAATTGGGAAGAAGATAACCTGGACTCACCTTCTTTACACCTTCCATCCCAAAGGAAGATTAGATACCAAATAAAAATTGCTTAGGATAGTGCGGTCTAGGCTTCTTGAGAATGAATATCTATGGAGATTCTAAGTCATCCAGGTCATGGAAAAAAGCACCTTGAGAAGGAAGTAAACCAAGGCCTCTTTAAGAGGTAAAGGAAAAATCCCTTCAGTCAAAGAAAAGATTACCACCAAAACCCATTCTCACAACAGTCTCTGGGCCAGGAAGGGCATGGATCTAAAGACCATGTGGATGGGTTCCTTAGGACCCTGTCCACTTATTCAGGTCCAACAGCCTCAAACTGTTCCCAAATAACTTTGCAAACACTTTTGTGAAGTAAGTTTAGGCTATAATTGGTATAAGGGCTTCAGAGAGGCTTCTCCTCTTTAGTAATACCAGGAGAGTGCTGCCCACAACATTAAAGCCTTACCGGTGTAAGAATTGTACCAGAGGGTATTTATTGAGGTATTTATTTTTTAGGTAAGACCATTACTTAATAGAGTAATCCAAGTTTAGAAATGGAAGGATCTTAGAAATTACCACATTCTAAGAAAATAGTGTTTATGTCCAAACAATTAACTTCTAATGATCCTTAAAAAAATAAGTACTGTATTTTGTGACTTAATATTTAGTGCTCATATAACTTAATTCATCTTAGACAATTAATACCCAATTTATTACTTGAATGTGTTCTGCATC
>BHFT01028585.1:22500-41330 GCA_004320025.1 Laticauda laticaudata
GAGTCAAGGAAGGCCATTGATGGATCCCTTGCAAATATCTACACAAATGGAGACTGTACTCTGACAAAGAAGGATTTTGAGCCCTGGTGGATGGTAGATTTGATTTCAGACTTTCAGGTATCTGCAGTAGTGATCACAAACAGAGGAGATTGTTGTGAGTCACGGATAAAAGGAGCTGAGATTCTGATCGGAGATTTGCCACAGAAAGGGGGCACAATGAATCCCAGGTACTGGTATGATATTATATTGTCCTCTTTCAGTGTGTTAATGAGAAATATGTCTCATCAGGGGTGGNCCAGGTACTGGTATGATATTATATTGTCCTCTTTAAGTGTGTTAATGAGAAATATGTCTCATCAGGGGTGGGGTGCTGGTGGTTTGGAGAGGTTCAGAAGAGCCCCTAGCTAAGATTCTGTGCAGTTTGGAGAACCTCCAAATCTTACTCCTGGCTGGCCCCGCACACCCCTCCTCTCCCCTTCCAGGAGTCCCAACATGGCCCGTTTTGGATGCAGGTAAATGCAGGGCACATACGGAGGCTTGGGGAGGGTGAAAAATGGGCCTCCCAGAAGTTTGGGCAGGCCAGAACTGAGCCCATTTCTAGCTTCCAGAGGTCCTCCTGGAGGCTTGCCCCAACATGGCCACACCCACCCAGCAACCGGGGAGGGAATCTGTTGCTAAAATTTTTGAAGCCCACCCCTGGTCTTACTTAATCTTAAATCCAAGCATTTGTGTGGATAAACCCAAATGAAGCTTTTTAAAGACATATAACTCACAATAATTTAGAAAAATTTAAATTTCCTGTTCTATGAACTGGAGTGTTGCTGAGTGTGGCATTACAACAGTCTGGATAAGTTGCAATTTTAGGAGGAGAGACATGTTAGTTAGTCTATGGTGGCAAAAAAGTCAGATTTTTTTAAAGGACATACACTTTGGCGATCTGCAGCTCACTTCATAAGATGCATAGAGTGGCCAGCTAGACTGATGAAGAGTTGTACATTGTATCCCATGAGCCCACATTCTGCCCCTTTCAAAGTAAACATGTTTCTGTGAGACTTTGAAACAAATTCTAGTCCACTTCCTATGTTGGGTAAAAATGAGTGTTACAGCATGTACAACCTTGTAGTATGATATGCACAATATAGTTGCAAAACATTGAATTTCAAGTTTTCTCTGTGGTCTTCTGAACACAGAGTCCTTGACTTACAACTGTAATAGAGTCATAAATCGTGACAGTTCTAAACTGGGTCACGCACATGATCGTAAATCAATTTTACAACTTTTTTGTGGTAGTCATTAAATGAATCAGTGTACTGGTGTTGCTGAAAACTGGTGAATGCCAGTTTTTGGCTGAACTATCATACATGCAGTCACATGACACTGCAAATGGCCGTAAATGTGTCCTAGTTGTTGAGTGCCCAAAATAATTCTTTTAAGTAATTTTCTTGGTCTGTCAATTGTAAGTCCACCTTTGATACTATATTTTGTCATCTAAAATTTGTTCTACATCTGTCATTTCAATTATAACATCTTTTGGACATAGTCTATCCATAGAAGCAGACATCATTATAGACATTGTTGAGATTGTGGCTATTTCTGATTCCAGGCTTCAAAAATCTTCTTCAATATATTCATTCTTAGAATGTTTTCAACATTTTTCAGGTTATAAATTGTTCCTCTAACCTTCAGCCCCATCTTGTGTCCAATTTTTGAATTCATGAAATTGCTTGTTTTGTCTTGTAAAAGCATAAAAAGAATATTTCCAGCGAGCAGCTGTTTATTCTTTATAATTAATTAAAAATCTTATTATAAAAGTTACAATATTTCAATTTTATCTGCTCCCTTAGCCCCTTTCTAGAATCAAAACCCTATTTAGCTTTTTGCTGCTTATTTTACATTCTGTAAATTCTGAAGCTTAACATTACATTTTTCTTTCATTTGGGATTGAAGGCATACTCATCCAGCATTTTCAGATTTATCAACACATGGAGTTTAATAGCTTGGTAGTTAATGAACAATTTCTCAAAGTGATTAGAAAGTGAAGTTTGTGAACTTAAAAGTGTTTTCAAATGTTTAAAAATATTTACAACAGCTGCAAGCAAGATAGTTAATCTCATCATATGGCAGCTGTGGAAAACAGCTGTCCTTTGATCTCCTTATGAGGAGCAGGTATCCTCACTTATCTCAATTTTCCATCTAATTTTGTGGGAAGGTTCCAGAGAACCATTTATTAACCAGTTTCTTGGCCTTTGCTACAGCTGGCCATTTTCAGTTTGCCATATTTTCCCTGGAAATCCCCATTAAACTTCCCTTCCAATGCTTGACATGCAGCTACATCCACTGCCTGCTCTTGACACCACTGTGTAATCCGGACAGAGAACTTTTCAGGTATTGAGCAGTCATCCAGATGTCTATAGCCACATCTGTAGCTATAGTTTGTGCTAGGTCATTTTCAAAATATTGCATTTTATTACGAATTACTTTTATCTTTTTTTTCAGTTAGCATTCTATAGCAATTGAAGAGGCTCAATTTTTACTGTTTTTTTGGACCCAAGCCCTTTTTCTTACTTCATGTTGTTTTTATTTCTGGAAAACTTGAAGCTTTTCCTAAACCCACTAACTCTTTGGTTAGATGTTGCATTTTGACATTAATAAACTGCAATTGTTTTTGGAAAGGTTAAATATTTTGAAGCTGAGTTACATATTAAATAGGTTCTAATCAATGTTTGGTCAGTGCACCAATGTATCTAAATATATCTTACCACTTTACCCTGTGATAAGATGGATAGCAATACATTTAATAAATAAATAAAATTTCAACTTGTGAATTAGTGCATCTGCAATAAAATGTAACTAATTTACAAGTCAATTTACAATTGACAAGATTGCCAATATGTACCATCATAATAGTTTATTACTTACTCTAGAAGCAAAAGAAATGGCACAGTATAATTTTACAAGGACCATTATTGAGAGAACAGAGATTACTAGCAGATATGTAATTATGGCAGATATAGTTCCCCATCTGTTCTGAGAATCTTGTAGAAATCATGGCTTCTTTTAGCATGAATGTTGATAGGGTTCACACATAAAACTCAGGGACTCAGATTCATGCCGTGCCAGTCTGCAGTTCAATAACAATCTGGCCCCTTGGCAGGTGTGCTACAATCAACAGCATGGGACGTGGGGAAACAATGTCATTTAACTGTGCAGGCATGCAAGGACAATATGTGACCATCACAATCCCTGGGAGATATGAATACCTAACAGTCTGCGAAGTGCAGGTGCTTGCACATCCATGGCTCCATATAGGTAAGTAGAAACTGTGTGAATACAGTTATGAATAGAGGATGTATGGCTTATATAATGTTCTGTGTTTACTATATTGTACTGTATTTCAACACAATGGGGATGTTTGCTTTTACATCAGATATCTAATGTAAGAAAAATATAGACTAAGATGCATATACCTTTAACTGACAATATTGACGGTTGCTTGTTTTGTTGAGATAAGGGAAGTGCATTCTTGTATTTATAGGGTAATCACAATAGCAAAATAATCAGACAAATAGAAAGATAATCTAGTGTTTCACAACAACTTTCACTTCATGGAAAAGGTGGTAAAAGTTATATAGGCTGTACTGCAACAGTGGGGGTTTACTGGTCTGAAGGTGTAACCCTTAGTTATCCTGAAGTTGCGCTATAAAAATTTCCAGCACAATATGATCAGAATAGGGGACTTCTGGAGACAAATTGCCTACATTTCTTATTTTAAATCTGCATTTAAGGGAGGGAGGGAGGGAGGGAGAGAGAGAGAGAGAGAGAGAGAGAGAAGGAGAGAAGGAGGAGAGAGACCCTCTTTCATTTCCAGTTGGTCAGAGTAGTGATACTGTCAAATCTTATGGTGAATAGTAGACATTCAGACATTTCATTTCTTACAGTTCATGGTGGAGGAAGGAGTCCTGTTCGAGACAGTGACACTGACTCAGGTTTGTGTGTAGTCATCATACCTTTGCCCAGATGTATTCACAATTAGCCTATCAGGATCTCTGACAGGTCACTAGGGCATGTGGGTGAATACAGCAGTCATAGGGTAAGGGTAGTAACTGAACGTCCCTGATTTGCTTGGCTGGAAAGATGCAAAACAAGTGTCAGATTAAAAAGGTGGCAATATGTTGCTACTACTGCTGCTGCTTTTTGATTTATATTTCACCTGAATCAGAAAATACTCTTAGCAAAAATGCAACATCCATAGCAAAAGGCTAAATACAATCAAATCATACCCCACTGTTATATATACTACCTCCAAAGTAACTTTGTTTTTATCAATTTAAAGAAAGCCTGCAGAGTAAGCAGGGATTGAATTTCTGAGGGGACGCTACTCCAAAGTGTAAGCATACTCCTAATGAAAGTGCCTCTATGAATTCTTCCCAACCTCTATCATTTAAAAAATGTGTGGAAGAACAAGGTGGTTCTGAGATGTTCAAGTTGAATATGTTATAAAGTGGGCCAAAATTGGATAGAAAAGATGGTCCTGTAAGCACTTGGATATCAAAGTTGGTCTTTCAAGGTGAAGAGGATATCACATAAATCTTTCAAGCTAAAAAAAAACCCCAGCATTGTCATTACACTGAAGGTACCAGAAACCAATGTAGAGCACAGATATAGTGTGGTCATGTTAGTGAATGTCCTTCAGCAACTGGTTGATGTATTCTGGACCAACTGAGACCATGCTTCTAAGCAGGTTTAAAAGGCAATTTCATGTACTGCATGCAATAGTCCAAATGAGAGATAAGAATGTGAGTCACTGCCACAACATCCTGTCACTCCAGGTATGGCTACAATTGGTATACAAACTGAAGTTAGGCAAGACCTCCTTGGCCATGATTTTCACTTGCACATCTAGCAATAGCTGTTACTCCAGGAAGACCCTTCTTCCTTCAAGATAGTACCATTCCATGAAGAAGAACACTTTAGACACAGAAGAACTTTAGTGAATGAATAGTAGCTCTATCTTGATTTGGTAGAATTAAAGTTTTTTATATCCCATCCATACCCTCACAGTCTACAAACATTGGGTCTTGATATTGACAGCATCTCCTGTCTATCTCAGAGTATAGACTGGTATCATCAGTCTATTGTTGATAATCATACTTATATAATATGTAATGGTTTTCATAACTAATGCTAATTACTGTTAATGTAAGTTATAGTTCTATGATAACTCATAAGTAAAAACACTGATTTAGCGTGCTTCTTGAAAGATTATGATGATGTTCCTTCTTCTAGGTCTACAAGGCAGAGTTCTGAGTTTTCCCAATGAAGCAAAAGGCAGTTTTGTGATCATATCCCCAATGCAGTCTTTGAATTTGAGGGAATTCACACTCTGTATGAGGATTGCAGTTGAGTATTTAGATGAACATAAAATAATTATCTTCTCCTACCATTCTCAAAGTGATGAATTGAGAATCTTGCGTGAAGCAATGGGCTATTTTGGTTTACACATGGGGAGTAGGAGTGTGAAGTTTGCCCTTCCTGATCTTAGCACTTTGGGGAGCCACATCTGTGTCACCTGGGAGTCAGTATTTGGCCTTACAGCCTTTTGGATAAATGGAAAAAGTAGTATCAGAAAGGTGCATAATAAGGGACACATTCTGCAAGCAGGTGGCACAGCAATGCTTGGACGGGATCAAAGTGCACAAAATATGTCTGATCAGCAAAAATCATATTTTGTGGGAGAAATAACAGATCTATACATGTGGGATTATATGATGAAATCACATGACATACAGAAAGTTTTCCAGGCCCATGAGTTCCCCAGAGGAAACATTTTTGATTGGAAAATATTGTCATATAAAATTATAGGTAATGTGATGGTATTGCCTAAGAGCTAATAAATACTGTCCGACTGCATTGGACAACAAGCAAATAGCAATACTGATATGAAATCTAAAATGTTGAAACATAACTAGTGAGCATTTTGTTCTTAGTTTGTAACTATTCTTTGTAACTGTTTAAATTCCTTGAATTAACCCATGAAAATGTAATAAATAAAATTGTCCTATGAATAACAAGTTTGAAAAAGCTTATTTTTCTTTCTCATTTGATATGGCCAACTAAAATATAAAAAGACATATCTAGTGTTGCAGTTTAAGGAAAAACAACTTTTCAGCAGAAATGAGGTAAACTGGCCCTGTGACTGTGGGACGCTGCAAATGGCCCTAAATGTGATCCAATTGCTGAGTGTCTGAAATGCAGTCATAGGACCATGGTTGGGGGGGGGAGGGGGTGGAGGAATAGGCCNAATGCAGTCATAGGACCATGGTTGGGGGGGGGAGGGGGTGGAGGAATAGGCCATCAGAAACTTTTTTGGGAGAGTGTCTATCCTAACTTCAAACAATTGCTAAGCAAGACTATCTGTACATGATGATTGTCCAATCTGCAGCTCTTCCTTCCCACATTACCATTCCCACATTACCATAATATCATTTTGGTTTTCAGAACACTGAAAAGTTGGATATCATCCACAAACATAAACAGCTCATTGCCTTTCCTGAAGCAAAGATTCATTCTAAACATTAACAAGCACTGGTCCCAATGCAAATCTATTTCTTAAGCCCCTGTCACACTGCACCAACGGATGCAAAGAGGATGTAAAACAGACAAAAAAGCTTGCCATCCATTGGTTACGCGATGTACTCAACTGCCTCCATTTGCTTCCTCTCATCCGTCCAGCATCCGTTTATGGACGTTTCATCGCTCAGAAAGTTTTGAGCTGCTCAAAACTTTTGCGCGGAAAAATGTATCCAATTCGTCTGTTCTGCATCCGCTAGGCATCCCTAGCATCGCGCAACTCAAATCGCTCGGACGCAGGGAGGAAGCGGAACGGACGCAGAACGGATGCAGACGGTATGGCTAGCGGATGCAGCACAGAAACAAAGCATGAAAAACGAAAAAAAACGTTTGCAGAGGGACCTATCTTGGTATTAAGGATGTCTAGAGATGCTAGAGATGCAAAGGAACTATACTGCTATAAAAGGGAGCAAAACATCTGGATCTCACTTTCAGAACAGCAGCCCAGCTGTGCAGACCTCTGCAGCCTTCATCTGACTCTTCCTCTTTCACAGCATCCAGTCATGTCCACCTGGATCGTAACAAAGTCCTTTTGGCAGGCCACCATCGTTCTGCACAGTGCGAAGCCATCTACAGGCTCTGTGAATTCTACTACGGAAGAAAAAAAGAGGCGGCCAAGAACGCTTTGGGTATGAAGATGGTTCACCAGAAGAGCAGAGGACAGACTGTACAACAAGCTGATGGTGGAGCTCAGGAACGAAGACACTCGTGCATTCAGAACTTCATTAGGATGCTCAGCCATGTTTGACGAAATTGTGCAGGGCTGACACCCAGGTTGACCAAGGCAAAACACAACTTCGGCCCAGCCTGGACCTGGCTAAGGTGGCACTCACTCTGCGCCACTGGCCTCAGGGCGCCTACGAGCATGCAGTACGGATGGAGGGTGCCACACAACACATCAGCATTGTGGTCAGAGAAATGTGCAGGCCATCATCAGAATACAAGGGAGCTCCTCCAGTGCCCTCCACTGAAGAAGGATGGAAAAAGTTGCAAGCCATGGATCAGAGGTGGAACTTCCCACACCATTGGGAGCCATCAATGGGAAGCAGTGGCCTGCAAAGCGCCAGCCAATCAGGGTCCACTTATTTCAACTACAAGGCTTCTTCAGCATCATCCTCTTGCCATGGTTGATGCTGATACAAGTTCATGTACATCATGCTTCAGGCAATGGGTCAGTTCAGATGCCAGGTATACACGCAAGTGACCTCAAAGGAGAGCTGGAACGCAAACTCATCGTGGGCTTCCAGATCAGACCCCTGCCCAATGACACGCAATATGTGCCTAGTACATCGTGGGGGATGACACCTTTCTCCCTCACAACTACTCATGAAGCTCTACACCCTCCAAAATACCTCACTCGTGAAGAGAGGATCTTCAACTAAGGCTGTCCAGGGCAAGGCGGGTGGTGGAGAACGCTTTGGCATCTGGCCAACAGGTTCCAGGTACTTCTCAACCCATGCAGCATCGCCCAGAGACTGTGAGGAGATGTGGAAGCTTGCTGCATCCTGCACAATCTTCATGCGCACCCGCTACCCAGTCTTGCAGAAACAGGCTCGTGGACCACCAACAAGCAATGGGACATGGAGCCTGGTGAATGGAGGCAAGGGACCTGATTGACACTCAGGATGTGCAAGGCCCCAACAGAGCCTCACGTGAAGGGAAGAAGCAGCGCAACCTCCTGAAACACTGGTGCAATTCCCAGTTGGAGCGGTGGAGTGGCAAGACAGGATGATAGATGATTTAATGGATGCTTCTTGAGGCTGTCTCATCACATGGATGGATTGGGCATGTATGTTGGTGGGCCTACAATGAACAGGGCATTTAATAAAGAGTTGTGTTTATGTTGACATGTGTGGATGATTGATTACATTATTATTGATAAAAAAAAAGGCCATAGGTGTGGCACCTGGAGGTGGACCATACAGTCCACTATGCTTGCACTGGAGGTTTATCTTCCCACGGCTATTACCCATCCCAAAGGTACCCTGCCCATCCCAAAAGGTATCCCTGCCCATCCCAAAGTTATCCCTGCCCATCCCACTGCTATCCTTACCCATTCCAAAGTATCCTGCCATCCCACTGCTATCTTTAACCCTCCACAAGCATGCAAAGGTTAACCATTCTAAAAGTTTCCACCAAGACTTTATTAAAAAAGAAATGAAGCAAGTGTATGAATCAAAACTAGACTTTATTAACAAGAGCTATAAAACAAAAATGAGTCTCTGGCACTCCTCTTGTCGCTCAGTCTCAGGGGTGGAAGGGTCCAGTTGCTTGGAGGTGGCTGGTGTTGGAGTGCTTGTCATCAGTCCTCCAGAAGCAGAAGCAGCAGAAGCGCCAGCCCCGAAGAGGAGCCCGTGCTGCAGAAGCCCAGCAGAACCAGAGTGAGGGCCAGGGGTGGGATGGTAGCCCTGTCCCTCTTGCCAGGGATGCAAGCAGATGGCTGAGGCTTGCTGTCTTCCGCATTGGTTGTGGGGTTGCTGGCTGGCAGGCGGAGGCTGGCAGGAAACCAAGGCTGCAGCAGGGCTGGCAGGCAGGCAGCACCAAGGCTGGCAGGCAGGCAGGGCACAAGGCTGCAGGCAGGCATGAACCAAGGCTGCAGGCAGGCATAGCAGCATGCAGGCAGCAGACAGCAAGGGCATGGATGGCAGCAAAGGCTTGCGGCAGACATGCAGGAGGGCAGGCAAGGCAGTCAATCCGTCCGGCAGCAGGTCTTTCCTCTGAATGGGACCTGCTTCGAGCTGCTTCGTTATAATCCGGGGCTGACCGCAATGCATCCTCCCCGCATGCGCAATTAACGCTCGGCATCCGCTAGGCTTTCGCTGTGCATCCGCTAGGCTTCCACTATGTATCCAGGATAGTTCATGAAAAGTGAATGAATTATCTTATTACTACTAACTAAGTCTACCCCTTTAATGAGGAAAGTTGTCTAAGGCTTTCTGAAACTTTCAAGAGTGGATACAATAGATGCCTATATGCATTTTTGAAAGCTAGATAACTGGACCTGGTGTATCCCAGGAAATCAAAAGTAGTATTCCCATGACACATTTTTCCTTTACAAAAGAAACAGAATTTAACTAATCTGGAAGATTGGATGAGATCATTCTGTATTTTCTGAAAAGATTCTGCCAACTCAGTCACCTGCCTGGAAGGCACAGAGTCCCATAAAATGAAAGAATGATGTCACCAGTTATTTCAAGAAGAGGAAGGGTAGAGCTTTACCCTTGGGAAATGACCACATTTGATTAGAGTCAGGAACAGTAGTGTGTATGTTTGTGAATGTGTGTAGATGTACTTTAGAAAAAGTGAACACACAGTTTAAAGATGGTTTCCTGAACCTAATAGGAGCGGCACTTGTCTCTATAGCCAGTGTTCAGTGTCATATCCTTCTGAAATCTCCAAGGGAAGGATGGTGTGTAGGGGTGCCAGGAAATGACATATTTCTGGTCTGATGCAAAGCAATCCCACTGGAGCAAAGGGGGATTGTGGAAAGTATATATAAAGCTGGTCCCAAAACAGCTTGAGAATCATTCATGAGAATACTAGTCTGAGAGAAAACAATGGTAGGTAGAATTATTACTTTTTCAATCTTTGAAAACTTTTCGAACATTTCATTGAAGATACTTTTATCCTTGCTTTTCTATGAAATAATTTCCTTTACCTGAAAAGAATGCTAACTAACCCCCTTCACATAATTTAAGTCAGTGATTCTTCTTTTGTGCTTTCTGCTGTGTTGACTCCTGGTGATTGCTTGAACTAATAATCCTTGCAGTTTATTTGATCAGATTTTTTCTTTCTTCCCAGTGCTAAGAAAAGTAAATGGCCCAAGATCACCCTGCTAGCTTTATGCCCAAGATAGGACTAGAATTCACAGTTCCCCAGTTTTAGCCTTGTGCCTTAACCACTAATAAATTGGCTCTCATTATTATTCTACTTTATTTTAAATTATCATTCAAAGGTATCCAGCAAATCTTCTGCAATGTAATGATGTCTTGGGCTGCAATTTACTCACTTGGACTTGGAAGGGAAGGAGAAGAAGTTTATTTTTAATATAAAAAATGGTTATGTTTTACTGGTGAAATATAGGAAACTATAACCCTAGTTTTAAAAAGATAGAGATTATACAAAAGTGAATGTGACAAAACACATACACACACAAACGCACGCACATATAAATATAAAATAGATTATGGTAAAAAATAATTCAGTCCTTAGGCTTGTCATTAAATCTAACTGACATGGAGACATACTATATCACCTTCTCAGTTTTAAACATAAATTTTTCAAAATCAAACTTGTATCTTGAATCCATTTCTTAAAATCAGGAGAGTAGACTTCTTTCCAATCACCTAAATTTATCATTTTGCTGTGTCTCTAGGCTGAAAAAGCTAAAGCTTTTCATGAAATGATCAAGTCTATATTTTTGGAATGTAATTCAATATCACATTAAGACCCTTATCTATTCACATTTCTTTCCTTGCACTTGTGCTGGATCCCCATAACATCACTTTCATTTAGTTCTTAGCCTAGGAATGAGACAGTCAATCTTAGCTATACCAGTGTTAAAATATACTCCCCACTCCTTTATTTCACTATTGTCCAAGGGCAACATCAAAGTTATCATAAATGGTTAATCTTCATCATCCATTATCGTTGAGATGTAAGGTGAGTGGTAGAGACTGAAAGTCAGGTAAATCTAGCATAACAGATTATTGCTGGGGCTAGCAAATTTGATTCCTGTATAATATTCTGCTGAGTAACATGGATGAAGTATTTCAATAGCGGGGAAAAGTTATACAGTATGTACATGAGAAAGCTGAAGTCTAAAAGTGATCATGTTTGTTTTCACTTAGGGTTATATGCTTTCTGGTGATTTACAAGGGAATGCAGTCATTTCATAGCTCTCAAAGGAAGCTACAAAAGAGTCCATGAAAATATTTGCTTGTCAAGATTTTAGGAATTATTTTTAGAGGGTGATACCAAAAAGAATAAAGTATCTTGGAGCAATCGGGCAAGGGCTTAAATCTCACATTAAAATAGAAGAAAGGGAAATAGTTTTATACAATGGATTAAAAGCAAATTGCCAAATTGCTGCCCTCTAGATATATTGGAGAGGGAACTCAGAATTCCTAAGCAGGGCAAACTTTGTTTAGGATTCCAGATATAACTGTATGTCTCTTGGTTAAAATATGAGATTTGTCTTTTTAGTGACCTTTTTTTCTCCCTTCTCTTCCATGAAGATTATGGAGTATGGTATTTTCCCCTTCAGTTTCGATCCTACATGTCACTTCTACAACACACTGCTTGACCAGCAGAGCCGGCTATGCAACCACATCAAGAAACTCCAAAAGATATTACAGAAACTCAATAAGCTGAACAGATGTTCTCTTATTGCACATCTAACGGGAAATTCTTTAAGTGCAGCAGGAGCAATTATGGCCATAGTGGGGCTGTCTTTGAGCCCTGCAACTCTAGGAGCCTCCCTCTTGGCTTCTGGGGTGGGTTTAGGAGTGGCGGCTGCAGGGGGGGCTGTTTCCATGACTTCAGACTTTTCTTTAGTGCTCTTTAACTCCAAGGAGGTGAAAAGAGTAAAAAAGATTGCAGTGGCTTGTCACAATCAGATGAAGGAAACAATGAATTGCTTGGAGTTCCTGCACCGCAGTTGGAATCCCACCGACCCTTTCTTATTGCAGACTGAAAAAAATGCCTCTATTGCTCTTTATAATTCTGCCTGCTTCCTGGTGTTCTGCGGTCCTCAGGGCTTTCTGGTGCCTGAGCACACAGAAGAGGTGACAAAAGTGAGCCATATCCTACTTAAAGCAAAAATCCAGAAACTGGCCGAAAACATAGAAGTCTGTGAAAGACACATGGATGAAATCTGCAAGCTTTTAAAAAGTAGGAAAGCATGTTCCTGGAGGATAAAAGGATCGGTATGTTGACATGGAATCAATGGTCAGAATGACTCTGCAGTAACACCAAGTCTTCTTGAAAACTGCTTAATACTGGTACTGTAATTTAAAATCAGGATTTTATGTACCCTGGAATTCTTCTACACATTTCCTATATTTTGCAATTATCTGCACCCTTCTATTTTGTTTTTTTTGCTAATCAACGTAACATGCAGAATTCATGGTTATATCAGTTGTAGTCTATACTTTCAGCACATCTCAAGGGAAGTTGTTTGTCACAAAGCACCATATTTGGGTTTTCTAGGTAGGAAAAGTTTTCCAAATGTCTGACTGAAATGATAGCACTGTAAGCTGAAGTTGCCTTAACACATGAAATTTCAATTAATGTTTTAACAATAGTAGGAAAAAATAGGCGGGAATAATTTTCAAAGTTCTGCCAGTAATTGTATTTGAATGCTCAAGGGGTCATGATGGAATATGCCAGCATAGACAAAAATATTTGGCAAGTCTAAAACCTGTTGAACTGTGAGAATCAGATAGATAAATGAAGCCTAAATATTTTTGAACTGTTCCTTATGATCTCATAGCAGATGGAAATTTGCCCTACAAGTAGGGTTAGAACTGAATTATTTCTTTACTTTCATTTCTAGACTTTAAAATCTTTGTCTCATTTTTCACAGCTATCCTCCATATACTCTTTTCACACATATGCCAGAATATCATGTCGTTTTATATTTATTTATATGGGCCAATATTAATGAACTCTTTGTTTAAAAGAATAAGAACATTGTCAACACAAGATAAAATATGTTCACTGTGTCGGAGG
The DNA here is from genome assembly GCA_004320025.1 of Laticauda laticaudata. Classification (NCBI taxonomy): domain Eukaryota; kingdom Metazoa; phylum Chordata; class Lepidosauria; order Squamata; family Elapidae; genus Laticauda; species Laticauda laticaudata. The sequence continues at coordinate 35,863 of BHFT01028585.1, forward strand.
CAACATCGTTAAATTGCTTGAAGTCATTCTCTTTGTCAATATTTTCATTCAAAAGATATGATAAAGAAGCTAGATAAAAATTAGGTTGCAAACCAAGTTTTTTTTTTCCAAAATTCTGTTAAAATTTCATTTGAAGCATTTTTAAGAGATCATCTCCATATGCATTTATATTCAGAAACATTTTACTAGAATGTGCAAAAATAATTTTTTAAGAAAACCCTTTGCAGATTGAATCTTTTGATAAAAACTGTTTTGTATTCATTAACTTCACTGTAAAAATTAGATGCTCCAATTCACTTAATTGATTAATCATCAGTTTTGTAGCTTGAAAATATTGTTGAATAGAAGGCTAGGAAGAAAAAAAACTGAACCAAAGATAGTGGAAAACTTTCCTCAAAGACTTTTTCACAATGGTAAAGCCAATGGGCCAAGCATTTCTTTTTTTTCCCTCCATTTCTTTCACAAAGAAAAAGGCATGCTGAGATCAAAAGATAGCAGAAGAGTTGAGTTGCTGCTTTGTAATTGGATACTGTAATAAACACCTTCCATGATTTTGTTTGAAATTTATTTAATATAAAAGAACCTGTAAAATTCAGCTGTCTACATGGAAAAACTTGGGAGTGATTTGTGCATGTTAGAGAACTTCTTCACACATCTATATATACTTATGCAAATAATTTTATACTTATAGAGCTCCCAGATCTGGACACCAGATAGGGTCATCTGAAGATTTGCAGCCCAAATGTGGTAGTAATACAACCCCTCCCCCCATATCCCTGCAAATGGATGTCAGTTCTGTAAATTTTGTCATGTGCAACTGGAAATTATTGCCTTTGATGTGATAAATTTGGAAGCAGACTCCCTAAAAGAAAAAGGATGAGGAAAAAAAAGGCAAAAATGACCATACGTGTCTGTCAGAAGAATGAGAAAATGTTTTGAGGTATACACGTAAGCTAAATTCTAATCCACATTTTCGTATGGGGGAGCATTCAGTCGTATGTGCCCAAAGACACAGCTTGGGCTTATTGGTAGTGAGAACTAAGCCATCAAGCTGTCAGACCAGAGATGATATGATGTTTCCCATTTCTTTCTGTATTAGTAAAGAGTATCTTGGGAGATCTCAAGTTCTATAAGTGATGGCAATGAAGGAATTTAAATGCATGAGAGCCAAAATATGTGAGTGTGTAAGGTATATTTTGAGGAGACATTATAGCAAATCTGACATATTCTTTGCCTGACTGTGGGAAAGCAGAATGCGTCCATTATGATCTCTGAGTTATTTCAGTCATTTATAAAATCAAGAAACCTATAGAATCCCAATGCAGTATAAAAATCAGAACAAATATGAAATAATTTTGTTATTTGTTATTTATATTATTTCTCCCAAATTCTTAAAATTCTACTTCAGAAATAGTAACTCCCTAAACATCTTAATGAATTCAGGATATTTGGAAAAATAATTATGATAACTGGTGTTATTTTCTTCATCTTCAAATATGCAAATTCAGCAGAAATTATCAGTGGGGTAAATAAAGTTCCATGATGATAATATCCCAGTTTTTTTTTAATCTAAGCTCTCTTCTGCTCTTCTACAGATGTTGTTCTTGAGAACACTTATTATAAAGTTAAAACCAAGCATGACCTTTTGTCCAAATGCTTCATTTTATGAGTTATTCAAATAATAATCAACCAAGTGAGATCCCAAACAATGGTCTATCTGAAATTTATGCAGGTAAATACTTTGCCACATGCTAAGCAGACGCTTCTGATACTAATATAGTACTGTAGCTGAAATTCAGATTAGAAACACTGATCTGTGAGCTCATGGATCTGAGTTGCAAAATCAGCATGGCTACTAGATAAAAGCAGAAAGCTAATGCTTTCTGCACTTCGTTGCTGTCTAGATTCTTGAAGTCCAGATCTCAGCCCTAGGATTTTTAGATGACTATTAACCAAGCAGCTTTTTTCACATTTTTAAACAAAATGCTGCATTGGTCAGCTCATTTAATTTTCAGCAGCCACATGTTATGTTAGTGGCATATACTTTGAGGGAGGGAGATGGTTGTGATGGAATGCAGCCAATGGTGGCACTAGTTTCATTATAAACTAATGAAACTAGTATATTCATTATATATTAGTTTCATTATCTTTCACCATTAATGAAAGATAAGAATGACCAAATGAATACATTTATCTCCCTTCTGTGCTTTGTATTTTCAAACACCTAAAGAAGAAAGAATGCTACTGAACAAGCAAATATGAACAAAAAGCCCAAGAAGGGAAATCACTGATCTAGGAAAGCTAATAAAGATACAGTATATTTCTGATGCCACACTGCATTGTATTGGACATTTAAACACTAGTATCACATGTTCCTATGGATTGCTGGCATACATAAGCGATTCCAAAGTTATACAAAGGGAAGATAATATGACAAGCAGTTTACACTGCCAAGTAGAAATGCTTAAAACAGGTCTAATGCAAATTTCTTGGAGACTAATCCAGCACAAGGAAGAAAAACTCAAAGGAAAGGTGGATGTTGTGGATTTTTGAAATATTGTATGTGAAAAACTGACCAAGAATGAACAGAGAAATCAGAAAGATTATGTAAGTAGAAAGATTAAGAAAAATGGAGAATAAGAGAAAAAAACCCTACAGATAAGGCTGTATATGGCTCTCCTTTTTGAATAATGATAATCCATGAACGATTGGTGGATGTTTGGTCACTGTATATGTTACCACTTCAAATTTTGTTTTTTGTTTGAAAATATTGTTATCTGGCAAGTGTTGCAGAAACATGGCAAAAATAAATATTTCATATTTATAACTAATATATTGGTGACAATATTATTTGTAACTATACAGCAACTCTGTTGCTTGGACTCTAAGAAAGTTACACACTGTAAGTTTGTTTGGATTTCTTAACACATTTCCTGCTCTTATACAAGAGGATATGGCACTGTGAGATACCAGCAACTGATGATGCAGGTACGTCATAGTTCTTTAGTGGTCATGCACATAGCTAGGATGGGTTCTCCCCTCCCCCCCCCCATTAATTGGGAAAGTATTCATGCTATGGATACACTTCCTGATATGTTTTAGCCTACGTGAACTCCCTGCACAGCATATTTCCTGGTCACTTGAGAGATCTGAATTTGGGAGTAGAGAGTACTGTTGTATATATAATACATGAAAGTATTGAATAAAACTAAATGAATAAAGCACAGTGTATAAGTAATGCTGCTAATTTCTGTTTGTAGGATAGGCCCTAAAAAGTGCCACACAATCTCTACTTAGATAATAAAGAACAAAAATAAGAGGCTAAAATCTCAGATATGTTTTTTTCAGAGAATTAAGAGTAAAGGAGGCATGCAAATAAGGCAATTAAAATGAGAAACATTTGTAAAAATCGCATTTGAATCTATGACAACTTATGATCACTAGGTATATCAGTTTTATAAATCCTTGGCAAATTACATGTGCATTTTAAATATGTACAATAAATACACCTTATATTGGAATAAAAGTGCTTTGATCAAATAACTGTTTTTATAGCCTTTTACTAAAGCTTGCATGAAAGCTGGCTCGGTGTCCTCAGGTCAGTCACTCTCTCAGCCCAACTCACCTCATAGGATTGCTATTGTGGGCAAAAAAGGAGGACAAAGAAGTATTAGGTATGTTCACTACCTTGAGTTATTTATAAATATTATAAAGGCAAGAAATTAATAAAATGGGAGCTATTCTGGTGTAGTGGCAAAGGTGCTGGACTAGAAACCGGGAGACCATGAATTTTAATTCTCTGATAAGCATAAAAGCTGACTGGATCATTTATATGTAACATTTCTACTTTATACTCCAGTCAAGGAACTACCAATTCAGACAAACAGTAAACAACAGATTAATCAAGGAACTACTAAGAATGCTTCCACAAATACTGACAAGGAGAACCATTTGAATAAACAGAGCAAATCTTACTCTCTTCCAGCACAGTTATTACCTATTTGGGTAATGAAAATAATCAATCTGAGAGCACCAAGGATCCTACGTTTTTTCCTTGTGCATAGCANCCTACGTTTTTTCCTTGTGCATAGCAGCCAGAACTATCCTTCTCTTTTGACTTGGGATAAAAACTTTATTGCTCCTAAGTATTGGGATAAGTCCCAATAAATCCACATAGATTTGATAGTTCAGAATAAATATATTTACAATTTACTCCCTTAGCAGTTTTCATCTTAAACTAGTAGAATGCATATCTGGGCTTAGAAAAACTTTCTAAAATCTCAAAACAGTCGTTCATTTTGGGGAAATAAATGTTTATACAATACCATTTCATAATTTTCTACATTTGTTCTGGAAAATGCAAAATAATTTAAACACTGCAGCAGCTTCCTTTACATGCATGTAATTTTTAAGAGTCGTCAAAGTTTTTGAGTCAGAAGTTAGCTAACAGTTTTCTTTCACTTCAGTTGATCGGACTTAATAAAAGGGCTTTATTTAAGAGTTTGCTTCTCTGGGTTTAGGAAGCATTTACTTTTTATTTTTTCTTTGACTATACTTAACTCTGCCTTCCCCACGATTTCTTGGCAGTGGCCTTTGGGATCAGTGGTATTCTGTATTGTAACACTCCAGACCTTCCCACAGGAGCTTTGGGCAACGGGAAAAGAGATTATAAGAATTAGGCGCCTCTCTTTCTATATCGAGAACTCCGATTTCCATTAAAAAGACTAATCTGGACACTCCTGAGTTCCGAAAATCCGGACGATCAACAGTGGCAGAACTGCCGTTTTCCAGATTTTTGCATCTCCATAGGTAATAGACATAATCTGCAGGGAACCCGATTGTGACATCCCGTATAAATCTATGGGGAAATTCAAGATTTGCTGAACGTAGGAATTCTAGGCTTGCCGTAAAGTGGGACAGCCGCCCATCTTTGGGAAGAATGTTGTTTAAGTCTCCTATATCCATCGAAAGTTTTACTTCTGCGCTGGAGGCGAGTCGGGAAGAGACGTATTAACATTAGAGACTAATCCAATAAGCCTTTCAACGGTTATGTTGAAGTGGTTCAACGTTTTTACCCGTAAACCGAATACATCCGTCTTTCCGAACCTGGAGGATTTGAGACAATGGTGTGTTCTCTCGACCGGAGTGGGAGGGACAAATGTAAGCACTTGGACTCCCAGTCCCAAGATGCTTCGCGCTATCTCCGAGGTTAAAGTTGAAGCAAAACATGGCGTCGAGCGTGGAGCACGGGGAGGACAAGGGAGAGATCGCGGAAACTTTCCAACAACTGGTGAGTGGGTTTTCTCTTTTGAACTTTATTATTTATTGTCTCTTCATCTCCCTCCCTCTTCTAGTGTCTGACGTTTCTTCTATTTGCTTCTCCTTCATTTTAACTCTCTGTGAATGACTTGCTATCATCTAGTTTTCCAGTGGTCTGTTTTACTGTTTCTTTTTTGTCCCCCCCCCCA